>JAQGAS010002360.1:0-10958 GCA_034686365.1 Pachymerium ferrugineum
AAAATTAATTTAAGATGGGGCTTAATGAGAAAATAAGTAAAAATTTTGACAATCATTTTTTGTGTTTATACCTTCAGGTTGATCGTAAGTGTCCAAAGTGCGGCAATGAAGGAATGACTTACGCGACATTGCAGACACGATCAGCAGACGAAGGGCAAACTGTTTTTTATACGTGTGTTCAGTGCAAGTAAGTCATCAGTTTACACTTAGATAATTAACTGGCTAAATGACTTAGTCGAACACTATTAAACAAAATTTCAAATTTTACTTAAATTTTTTATTATTCCAGTTATCAAGAGAACGAAAACTCGTAGATCAGAAACTTTGTAAAACATAGTACTTTGTTAAGTGAGAAAGGGACTCCTTGAAATAAAAAAAAATTAAATAATAAAAAAGTGCGTGGTCGTTACCACCTAAACCTTAAAAAAATTTGTCAGCCTGGATCCAATGTTAAACCTGTTCCTTGGCCTTCCGCGCCATGTGTGGCTAAGCCCCTTTGACTTTCCGCAGCAGAATTCGTCAAACGAGAATAATTATTTGAGAGGACATCAACAGGCTGACATTAAAATGGAAGCAGCAACAAATCTATCCAACTCGCCACACAATTTACATAACAACGGCACCCCAAATAATACGAATAACAACGCGGGTGCTGACAGCAGCAGTCCAAGCAGCGTTGGTTCCCCACCAACTATGGTCCCCTACAACCAAAACAGCACAAATCTTAACCATAATTCTTCAGCACCATCAGGCATGCCACCAAATCCATTAGGCAATTCGGCTATATTTCCATCATTAGTATCTCAAGCTATGCCAGTCAATGCTGAACTTCGACAAAGGGGTCATTCTGGTCACAAAGGCTCGGGCGGGAAATTCCAATGTAAAATGTGTAACTTGGTATTCCTGCACAAATCGGCAATGCAAATGCATGCAAAGGAAGTTCATCGCGGTGAACTGAAACCGCACCAGTGTCAACAATGCTTGAAATCGTTTTCGAGTCATCATCAACTGGCACAGCACAACCGCATTCATACGGGAGAGAAGCCGTATAAGTGTACGTTCTGTGACCGTTGCTTCAAGCAGCTGTCTCACTTGCAACAACACATTCGACTTCACACAGGCGAGAGACCGTACAAATGCAGCGTACCAAACTGCAATCGATCTTTCATTCAACTGGCCAATTTGCAACAACATTTACGAAACCACGAGAATCAAACCAAGAACCGGCCTTACCACTGTGACATATGTGGTAAGGGGTTCGTGGCAGAAGTCAGTTTGCTTACCCATTCGACAACTCAACACGCTCTCATGACATCGCCAGCTCTCTATCCATGCAGCGTTTGTAATCATATATTTGCCACTAGGGATTTATTACATGAGCATTTTCAAAGCAAACACTGAACTCATTTTCATTTTTCATAACATGCATTTTTCATTTTGGTTTCTTCTTTTCTTTTCTAAATGCGATTTTTGTTTTGAACTAGCATTTCTTCTATACCTGTAATCAAAATGAAAACAAAAAAAAAAAAAATGTATAAAAAATGTTTGAATTACTTTTGTTTTTTGATATTGTTATTAAGTGATGGATTTAAAGGTGGGTTTAAAGGTTGGTGTGTGTGGAGGAAGTTGGTATTTTAAATTTTTATTCGTAATTTTTTTTTTAATTTTATTGTTTTTATGTTATGTAATCTAACTAAAGTTAAATTTTCCTCACTGGTAATAAAATTCCCCACCAAATATAAAAATTTTCAGTACTTACTACAGAAATTCGTTGAGGAAAACTTAACTTTTAAAATTAAAATTGTTTGTTATTATGTGACGACTTCGTTTGAAATTGTTTGCCATTAGCACTAAAGACATTTGCCAAAATTTCATTTTAATCATATACGATGTTTCCATTTTTTGTAGCTAAAGGGATAATTTCTTAAATTTTATTTTGTCATAAGAAAGTAGTATCATAGTTAGTTCGCCAATTGGTAATGTAGTAGTTAGAAGTGGAATGTATGTAGCTTTTGTTTTTTCATGTTTATGCTCCCCCCCCGAAAAAAATACCTGATACATTTTCAGACTCACTGCTATTTCTTTATGAGAGTTTAGTTGATGTAATTGGAAATCAATAACTCAGATTTCCATTTTAATACTTAAGTCTTGTTAAGAATAGGAAGTAGATTAATACACTTCCGATAAACGGAACGAAAATATCAGTTAAGTATTACTTTACTTCTTAGTGTTTACAAACTTCATCATCGAATGTTCGAAAAATTCGTATTTCTAAGACATTTTAATGTCCGACTAATGTATACCAAATTGAATCAACCTTTGGTTCTGGAATGGCAGTATGTCTCTAATCGCCTTTAATTTTTAAAAACCATTGTGCTAATTCTAGTTTTGGTTAATTTTTCCTTTTTGATTTTTTTTTTACTTTGTAATGAATGGTAAATCGCCAAAAAATGAGTATGATTGTTTACTACTCGCTGATATAGCAATAAAACAAAAGGTTCTCAGTCAAAACCAGTTCAATCTTTTGAATGAATGACTCAAAAGGTTGAAAATTTAGACTATTAAAAAAGTTAAATGCTTTAGGTGAGAATCCGATTCAGCTTTTTGCACATCTTTTATCACTGTATATTGTAATGTACTCCAAAGTGCTCTTTTGTTTTGTCAAACAATTTGAAAGTAGCACCAAAATACGATGATAGATACCTTTTTATTAAATGAAATAAACCTTTTGTATAAAAAAAAAATAAGAAAAATTATAAACTGCCAAATTTTTTTTAAAGAAGTGATTAGAGTTAGTAAGCACTAGTTCTGGAAACATTCTGGTTACCTTTTTGTGTTTGTGCATATATTTACTAAATGTATACGATGTTTTTCCTAACAATTGTTTATGCAATGAAAATAAAAGTGCTTAAAACGGCCTCTTTAATCCGATTATTTTACCTTAATAATTTAGGAATTATGGTTTGCAACTTTGCACATCCTATGGGCACAGGCAAGGTTCAAAAATGTTTGTTTTCAAAAGATCCAAAGGCAACGAATCTTTTCAGTTACAGGTGAATTTCTTATACGCATATCTAGGTACAAATCGCGTATATCATTGATGCGATAACTTATCTGGACTAGAATGCGTTAAATAGAGTGGAAAATTTGCGTTTACCGTAAATAATATCAAAAATTGCTATTCCAGTAATTTCACTTACTTTAGCTATTTCGTGTTGCTGGGTTTCTTTAATGTTCTTTCACGTCATTCTTGAATGGAAAATGCGCCGATTTCTGTTGAGTTCATCTCTTGAAGTTCATGTTAACATATTACAAGTGTTACTCCTGAAACTTAAGAATTATTTAACTGGATGTAATTGTAATAAAGGGATTAGAATGTTTATAAACACGTAAGATTTTACAATTTGGGCAAGATGTAATCATGAAGATCTTTACATACCTTCACAGTTTCCATTACAAAATAACTTGAAATCATGTTGTGATTGCATTTATTTCCCACACAGTCTTTACTATTCAACAAAAACCACATTTTTTCGTAAATCTGTTAAAAGAAAATAAAACTCATGATATGTTTGGCAGACACCATTTCTAAAACTTTGTTTTAAGCAAACAATAAATTTTTCACTGGTTGAAATTTCTTTTAAACTTCAATTCAAACACACAGCAAGTATACATAACTGATCAACCATCACTGGGATTTCACACTTTTTCTGAAAAAAGATTGACATATATTTACAAATTCAACTTTTCTCAAGCAAATAGACAAGCAAATGCATAGGCATTTTGAGGCGCAGTTTTTTTTTCTCTTAAAAATTATTGATTTCCATTTTCTATCTTTGCATTTTTAGGGCAACGGATTTCACCAGTATAAACTGTACATATTATGCTCGTGTTGTGAAGAGGATTAGAGGAGCTTACATATTTTCTGTAGATAGAGAAACTTTCTATAGATAGACAAAATTAATTTACAATAAATCACAATAACAAAGAATATTTTAAGCACAAAGATGAAACTTGTCACTTTTTAAGTAAACAAAAGTATGTGTAAGAAATTTACCCTTTTCTTTGAAAAATGTATTTGTTCAAACATCCTAACCACATTTTGCATATTACAAAATATAAAAGCTAAAAAAATGGCACAAAAATTTAAATGTAGCAAAATTTTACAACTATCTATATCGAAGCACACTACTTATAAAATCTTATAAACAAAAGCAAAAAGAATCTTGAAAATTTCTTACAGTTATTAGGATACAAGTTATCCAAACAAATGTTTTATACGTTTTATCCATGTTATGATCTTAATTTTTCTATGTCAAGAGTTTGTAGAACAGCAAAATTGTGTTGGATATGTATATATAAAAAGATACGTTTTTGTTCGTGGTTCAAGAAATGAGAATTGTTCGAAGTTGGTATTTTTGAACTGAAAATTTATCAGATGTTTTAAACAGAAGCATTAAAAATCGATTAGAAATCTCTTGGAGAATGTATGAAAAAAATGCTTTCATTAAAATGTTGGCCTCTTTAACGTCCTACAGGGTAATTGTTCACAATAAATACTTCTAAACAACATTTTACCACCCACACAAAAATTTACACAAAGGCAAGGACAAGTGTGTGGCCATCAACAAAAAAGCCTAACATTAGGAAACTAGATTGAAGTAAGTTACGTTAAAAAAAGAAATAAA
Source organism: Pachymerium ferrugineum (assembly GCA_034686365.1). Taxonomy (NCBI): domain Eukaryota; kingdom Metazoa; phylum Arthropoda; class Chilopoda; order Geophilomorpha; family Geophilidae; genus Pachymerium; species Pachymerium ferrugineum. The sequence continues at coordinate 4,689 of JAQGAS010002360.1, forward strand.
AAATAATAGTAATAATAAATTTTTAAAACCGAATTCCAATTCTTTCAAAAATTGCAACTTCCATTTCCCCTTTTCTTGATCCATTGTATTTAAATACTAGTGACAAGTTTGGCAATTTCTATAATTTCATCCACCATTTGACCATCAAAATTGTAAATAAATTTAGAAAAAAAAGTTCATTTTCAGATTTTAAATAGGCACTGAGGATGAACAACGTTTTCCTTGCCATTGTAAAATACAGTCCACACCACTCAAAGTAACTCTTTTAAAGTCTTAAATCTCTGGTAAGCTGAAACACTACAAAATGCCTTCCCATCAGTGCTTACAAATAAAAAAATGGAATGTAGCAGAAACGAACAAAATATTAAACTTTAAAAAAAAAAAATTCACGATTTTTCGCCTAGCTGCCCTAAAATAAAGTGTATCTTAAAAATTATATTACAATAATAAATTTCACACATCCATATCTCAAAGACCTCCTCAGTGCCTTGAATCCGAATTTTTTTATAGATATAAACAAGAAAATAAAAATAATATGGCCAAAAAGAATAGTGTAATAACCTACAGTATAATAATATACTATAATAATAATATATAGCCTCTGGTGTGTAAAGATTTTAACAAATAAATCCATGTGAATGATATCTTCATAATTGACATTTAACTTCGACCGTCTTTGCGCTCAAAAGGCACGAAATATATATTTAAATTTTCTTTAACTTCATTTCCTATTATATCACAAAAAGGTCTCAAAGAAATCTAAAAAAGGACCACATGGAAAATTTTATATATCTTGTAATAAATAATGATTCATCTTGAAGCCGTAAACTGCCATGCAGTATTATTGCCGTTCTTTAAAACTAAATTAGAAAGAAGAGAGTTGCATTTCATCTTAACAAAACGAGCAAAAAGCAAATAAAAAATTTTAAATTAAATATTTGTGTCAAAAGAAAATAAAATATTAAACAACGCCAAAACATGTTGCAGCATAACGTTCATATCCTTAATTTCAACTTCTCCAGGAAGAATTTTCGTTTGGCATTTTTTTCACAGGAGGGAAGAATTAGTGACATTACATTGCTTAGTGTTTTTCATAATTTTGTTTTCGTTTCAGTGTTCTCCGCGGAGTAATTCGATAAGCAAGTTGAAACTCGGCATTTCCCCCTCACGGTGTTTGACAGAAAGTGATTCTTTTCCTATCAAACAAGTCCGTTTTAGTTCAGGAATACGTAAAAGTAGTTCTCCGAATTTGCTCGGATGTTGAGGATAATGTGAGAGTGAATAAGATTGTAGAGCTTGGATCACTTTTTCTTGCGACTGTCGAACCGATTCTGGCTGTTTTAACCCTGTCACATCTGAAGGAAGTGTACATAGAAAAAAATTTTTGTTACATATAATTTTACTAAATAATTGCCTCAATTCTTTTACCTGAAGTTAATAAAATTATGACTTTGAGACACACGTACTCGTACTGGTCAATTCTTAAACGCCGAAGATGTTCAGTCAAATTAAGCATTCGTTCTATTACGTGGTCTAGTCCTATGGACCTAGCTTGGCCCAAATTGAGTGATTTGCCCAATGAAACACGGATTTCGTCCGGTGTTGGGATTGAACGAAAACAACAACTGAGCAGAAGAAGTTCACACCACGAGTTGAGCAGAAGACAGATTTGGTCATCGATCTTCAAAACAAAACAACAAATATGTGAACACCAAAATTCAGTTTTAGCGACATGAATTGTTGTCAAACAAGTCTGAAGTCAAAAATAACCATTGGGTTATTTACACTTGATTCTAAGGTTTTTCCCACATTTACTAATATTAACTATTTAGAGTACCCAAAATCTTGAAAACTGAACATAAACAACATAAGCTTGCTTATAGTTAGTGCAACTAATACAACATCTACATCTACATCAAGCATAATACACATACTTCCTTTTTCTTACCTGAATATTCCGGAACAAAGGTAGGCTTTTGCACCACTTCACAATTTTATACAGCCGGTTATCAGCAATGTTACACAAGTTACTAAAAAAATCAGGCCCCCTTTCAGCGGGTGTACAGCTCAACGGTTCACCCATTTTCTCCGATTCACCTTCGCTGTAATGCCACAAATGTTCAACTGACATAATTTCCTGAAATCAAACACAATCATCTTTTTCTTTTTGTAAACTGTTTATCTACAATTTACCTGTATAAGCTCTGGTATTGTAGGTTCGTTCATCCCCCCACGACCAATGCCTTTCGATAAACCATCACCAGAATTTAATCGCAGGCTCAAATCCTCAGCTATATCTGAGCTGCCGTCACCTGAAGCTCCAGCTTCCATTAATTTTCCATCTCCCGGTGAATGCATCATAGTTGATGGGAGTGTATATGAACACTGGTACGTGCTTCTACCCCCTCGTGTACGATCCTCCCGAATTGCTGCAAATCAAATTCAGCCTCAGAACTCTTAACTAAAATTTAAATTCTCTTATTACCTTCCAATTTCATTCCCATTTTGAGGCACTTGTCAAATCGACAAGCCGGACATTTTTTTCTCGTATTTACAGAAACAGGACACGTTGCTCCACGTAGACACAGATAATTCTTCTTATTTTGCACCGTTCGTTTAAAGAAACCTTTACAACTCTCGCAAGAGAAGATTCCATAATGAAAACCTGAGATTTTATCTCCACAAATAGGGCACGGACTGAAATAGAAATCGTATACACGTAAATTCCATTGCTATTAGAAATTATAATGTTACACGATATTAATAAGAATTGAATATTTTAGCAATTGTTGCCATTTGAGTATGCAATCTGAGAAGCCTTTATCTAATTTGTACCAACTCATGACATGAAGCTCACAAGTTTCAATAAAATTGACATATGATAAGAATACGGTAAACTCCATTAGAAATTGATTGATAGCAATGAAAATACAGTGATTGCACCATTTTAACATTTAATAAAAAGCAATTTGGCACAATTTCGAAGTATTAAATATGCTACCTATTGATCAACTGTTGCCTTGAAATGCCAGCTTGGCCAGCAAGGGCTGCATGTTGGGATAAATCTCCTGCAAAGAGTTTTTCGTCATGGGCATCGCAGACCCCTATAGAGTTCTCCAAACCAGACTCAGCTCCCGCAGACGCTGTAGTGTTTAAATGTTGTTGGCCTTGTATATGAAGTTTGGATGAAAAATGAGAAGATGAAGGATCACCAGAACTGGCGCATGCAATTAACGATGGATGCCTGCTCTGTACAGGACTCTGATTAGGAGAAAAAGGAATCGAACTAGAGCCTGATGGACTTCCCACTGACGAATAGGGCGATGAATAAGGAGAATCTTGGCTCGTCACGTGTCTTGATTGCACAGGACTCTGACTGGGGGAAAAGGGCGTTGTAGTTGTTGTCGTTGACGAAGAAGTTGTCTCCTGATTGGCAACGTGCCTTGGACTGAGACTCTGTGAATAAGGTGAGCTCACATTTGACATGTGCCTCGACTGGATTGGGGATTGTGTTGGTGAATAGAAAAGATGTTTGGCCAGTTCGGGACTGGATGAAGAAGAATATGAATGACCATTCACGTGCCGGGCTTGAAGTGGGCTTGCCTGTAGAAATATAAAGAGCACTTGAATTAAATTTAAAAATTCAACTTTTTCAATTAAACGTGAAACAGGGGCCAAAATACTAAACAAACAGGAGCAAATAGTCTCACAGTTTATGCATTTACAGCAACAAAAAATAAAATGCACTAATGCATCTATTCGTGAAATGAAGACAAAATAGTTCTACTATCCTAGCCTGTTCAGTGAAATGTGGGTATAGAACAAATAAGAGTTTAGGGTCAATTACAATAATTGGGAAAGTTGGACTTTGATTGATTAAAAAAAAAAAAAACGTTTCTGGTAATTCTTTTCTCTAAGCGTTCGTGTGGGCACATGACTATTTATTACTGTTTGCTACAGGTTCAACTATAATCTACAAAGAGTCATTGCAAACCAGAATCGTGTTAGGAAGTTGAACAAATATTCTTGCTATGCAATTCAAAATGCATTTTGGAATAATAATTTCTTGCAAAGAGATGAAAACACAATAATAACATTTCATTATATCCAAAAACACTTTCACTTCATCCAAAATGTGGTAACAAATAATTAGTGAAACTTACGTGTGGTGTGAAATAATGAGTAGCTGAACTTGGAACATCTGCTAATCCAGAAATGATTGGATGGTTTAATCCAGTAACTGTCAAATGCCGCGGCTGAACTGGACTCTGATTTTCCGAATGTGGTCTGGACGAATATGGACTGACAGGTTTTAATAAAGGATTTTCAGCTGCTGGTTTTCGTTGGTTGAGAATCGGTTCATCTTTGTCACTACCATTAACAGACATTGGACTTCCAGGTTCCATAGTCATCATAGCATGGGGCGATTTGCTCTCTTCAGTTAATGTTGATGGAGTTTTAACTCCTCCATCGCAACTTAACAAATCATCATCCGATAGTTCACCTTCCCAAGACATTGGCCGTTCTTGGTCACTAGCTGCATTCGATGAAATTGGTGGCGTCGCACTTGGCGCTATCCGTTGCTTTTTAACGCGAAGATTGACCACCCCAACATGACCTGAAATGAAATCAGATAGCACTACTTACTAATGGGTCTCATGATATAGCTTTAACAGTACTTTCTAATTCAGTATAAAAACATTCAATGGAAAGTATTGCAATGTGTCAAAAAGTTACAATGTATTCTTTACAACCAAACACATAAAATGTTTTTTGTTTGCAAATCTCAAAGACAATCTGCAAAGGTATTGCAGATGTTCGTAAACTAGAAGTGGCAATACTTTACAAGTTTAATCAAGAGGGCAACATAGATCACCCAATTAACTCTTAATGGTCAGCAATTCTTATTCTCAAAACTTAATTTCTTAGAAATCCTTTATTGACCTACCATTTACTATTGTTTTATCAGGCTCTAGGCCAGGATCTTCTCCGATCACCACTTTCTCCGTAATGACTCTGCCAAGTTGTCGAGCTTCAACATCAATAGAGCCGCTTTCACAAGGTGAGTTGTCAATTGTGACAGGCCGATGGTGGACGCGAGGAGATGCCGATGGCGTTCCTTGAGGACCCATCCACTGCGAATTTTGCCCATTCGCTTCAGGGCTGGGATCTCCACTCACATTCATGGTTTTGAATATAATTTAACAGTTCAGTTCTCAACTGTGGGTTGCGTAGTACTTCATCACTTTCTCATTCTGGTTCAAATCTGCAAAAGAGATAACTTTTTAATCTCTTTTTCAAACTTTGATCAAATTGTAGTTGTAATTCAAACACATTTACTGCAGCACTTAGATAACTTTCGTCTTTATCACGCTTCTTGTCTTCTTATTTGTAACTGTAGTTAAGATCAGAATCACTAAACATTCTTAACATTGTTTATCATTCCCAGTGATTAAACTTAATCACTAAAAGACGTAAGAAATAACTAAAAATACTTCATTCTGATACAGCCTAATCCATCACACAGTAAAATAATAATAATAGCCTTTCTCGGAATGTGTATAAGCCCAGATAATATTTTTTTAACTGTTTACATGTGCAATAATGCCCGTAAGTTAATATGCCAAACAGGTGGCAATTTATTAGATCAAGTTACACCTTTACTACAACTCCCTCCTCATGCCAAAAAAATTTAATAATAATTTTATTTCTCTTTCACCTTTACCATTTTTCTGAATATTGAGCTTCAGATTGAAAAAAAAAAAACTTTTCTTGAGACTTTTTAACCTGGTTTCCATCATTTCTTTTGACATGGTTTCTTTTTCCACTAAATTAGGACTGATCTATTTATTTAACTAATCATCAAAACAATAGTATTCTGTTATTTCGACCAAGGGTGGGGTTGCAATAGAAAACAATTAAGACAATAGTTTTAAGGAGGAGTCAAGTGGAACTGTTTAAAAGAAGATTTCAGGCCGATTTATTGCGTGTTTAAGATGGCTTCTAACCTTAAACAATTTTTTTTAATAGTATTTCATAGTTAAGGATTAAAATCATTACCATTTTTCAGAACTTTATGGTTGCAACGTTTTCTGGACTGAAAAATGCTCAAAGTCTACTTTTCCTTTATATTGGAGTTGTTAGTTGTTGGCACTTGCATAATCAAAAATTACCCATCAGCTGCCTATTGCATGTTATCAATAATTCTGATTCGCTACTCCAATATTGTCGAAGAGTTGGTCGAATAGTGAAGTTTTTTACAATGAGATC
>JAQGAS010002361.1:0-10956 GCA_034686365.1 Pachymerium ferrugineum
GCCTCCTTTGCCAGAAGCGTCGCCACTTTTGCTTAAAGTGTCGTCACCTTTGCATGAAGCGTCGCAATCCTTGCGAGAAGCGTTGCCACTCTTGCGTAAAGCGTCGCCACTCTTGCGTAAAGCATCGCCACCCTTACATGAAGTGTCGCCATCCTTGCGACAAGCGTCGCCACTCTTGCGTAAAGCGTCGCCACTTTTGCATGAAGCTTTGTTACCGTTGCGTGAAGCGTCGCCACCCTTGCGTGAAGCGTCGCCACTCTTGCGAGAAGCGTCGCCACCCATGCGTGATGCGTCGCTACCTTTGTTTGAACTATTCCTAATTGTTTGTACTTGTTTAATCTATGATAATTCTATTGTAGAGACCTAACATTTTTAGCTGTTTTTTTCTTTGTATGAATAAAGGAAGATTATTTATATAAAACTTAAGTTTTCTTTAAACAATCAAGTTCCAAGTAACCCATCAAATATTCTCACTTTGCATGAAGCGTCGCCATCCTTGCGTGAAGCGTCGCCACCCATACGTGAAGCGTCGCCACCCTTACGTGAAGCGTTGCCACTCTTGCATGAAGCGTCGCCACCCTTTCATGAAGCATCGCTATCTTTATCTAAATCACGCCACCCTTGCGTGAAGCAACGCCACTCTTGCGTGAAGCGTCGCCACCTTTGCATAAAGCGTCGCAATCCTTGCGAGAAGCATCGCCATCCTTGCATAAAGCATCGCCATCCTTACATGAAGTGTCGCCATCCTTGCGAGAAGCGTCGCCACTCTTGCATAAAGCGTCGCCACCTTTCCATGAAGCATCGCCACCCTTGCATGAAGCGTCGCCACTCTTGCCCAAAGCGTTACCACCTTTACACGAAGTGTCGCCATCCTTGCGAGAAGCGTCGCCACTCTTGCGTAAAGCGTCGCCACCTTTACATGAAGCTTTGCCACCCTTGCGTGAAGCGTCGCCACCTTTGTTTGAATTATTCCTAACATTTTTAGCTGTTGTTTTCTTTGTATGAATAAAGGAAGATTATTTATATAAAACTGAGTTTTCTTTAAACAATCAAGTTCCAAGCAACCCATCAAATATTCTCACTTTGCATGAAGCTTAACCACGCTTGCGTGAAGCGTCGCCACTCTTGCGTAAAGCGTCGCCACTTTTGCATGAAGCGTCGCCACCCTTGCATGAAGCGTCGCCACTCTTGCATAAAGCGTCGCCGCTCTTGCATAAAGCGTCACCACCCTTGCGTGAAGCTTCGCCACCTTTGCATGAAGCGTTGCCACCTTTGCATGAAGCGTCGCCAACCTTTCGAGAAGCGTCGCCACTCTTGCATAAAGCGTCGCCATCTTTGCATGAAGCGTCGCCGCTCTTGCGTAACGCGTCGTCACCTATGCGTGTAGCATCCCCACTGATGTTGGGACTGTTTCCATTGATGTTGAGACTGTTTCCACTGATGTTTAAAGTGTCCCCACTAATATTAGAAGTGTTCCCACTTATATCGAGTGTTTCCACCAATGTTGAAATTGTCCTCATTTATGTTGAGCCTGACTCCACCAATGTTGAAAGTGTCCCCACCAACATTGAAAGTGTCCTCACCAATGTGAAATTGTCCTCACCTATGTTAAAAGTGTGTTCCCACCAATGTTGAAATTGTCCTCATTTATGTTGAGCCTGACTCCACCAATGTTGAAAGTGTCTCCACTGATGTTGAATTTGTCTCCACTAATGTTGAAAGTAACTTCACCAATGTTGGAACTGTCCCCACCTACGTTAAAAGTGTCCCCACCGATGTTTAAAGTTACCCCACTAATGTTGGGAGTGTCCCCACTGATGTTGAATTTGTCTCCACTAATGTTGGGAGTGTCCCCACCAATGTTGAAATTGTCCTCATTTATATTGAACTTGAATCCACCAATGTTGAAAGTGTCCCCACCAAAGATGAAAATGTTGAAATTGTCCTCATTTATGTTGAATCTGACTACACCGCTGTTGAAAATGTTCCACCAATGTTGAAAGTGTTTCTACTGATGTTGGGACTGTCCCCACTAATGATGGGAGTGTCCCCACCAATGTTGAAATTGTCTTTATTTATTTTGAGCCTGACTCCACCAATTTTGAAAGTGTCCCTACTAATGTTGGGAGTATCCCCACCAATGTTGAAATTGTCCTCACTAATGTTGAGTGTCTAATTTTATCAAAAAATACCAAATTCTCTCTAATTTTGTCAAAAAATACCAAATCCAATGTCCAAAAATACCAAAAAAATACCAATGTCAATAATTCTATTTTTCTGCCGATGTTGAAATTGTCCTCATTTATGTTGAATCTGACTCCAACGATGTTGATTTTGATAAAATTAGACACTCAACATTAATGTGGACACTACTTTTCTACCAACGTTGAAAGTGTCCCCACCAATGTTGAAAGTGTCCCCACTAATGTTGGAAGTGTCCCCACCAATGTTGAAATTGTCCTCATTTATGTTGAGCCTGATTCCACCAATGTTGTCCACGCTAATGTTGAGTGTCCCCATTAATGTTGAGCCTAACCCTACCAATGTTGAAATTGTCCCCACCTTCGTTACAAGTTTGCCTACCAATGTTGAAATTGTCCCCACCTACGTTACAAGTTTGCCTACCAATGTTGAGTGTCCCCATTAATGTTGAGCCTAACCCTACCAATGTTGAAATTGTCCCCACCTACGTTACAAGTTTGCCTACCAATGTTGAAAGTGTCCCACTAATGTTCGGAGTGTCCCCACCGATGATGAAAGTGTCCCCACCAATGTTGAAAGTGTCTCCACCAATGTTAAAAGTGTCACCACCAATGTTAAAAATGTCACCACCGATGTTGAAATTGTCCTCATTTATGTTGAATCTGACTCCACCGATGTTGATAGTGTCCCCACTAAAGTTGAGTGTCTCCACTAATGTTGAGCCTAACCCTACCAATGTTGAAAATGTCTCCACCTATGTTAAAAGTTTGCCCACTAATGTTGAAAGTGTCCCTACTGATGTTAGGAGTGTCTCTACTGATGATGAAAGTGTCCCCACCAATGTTGAAACTGTTTCCACCTATGTTAAAAGTGTCCCCACCAATGTTGAAAGTGTCCCCACTGATGCTGGGACTGTCCCCACGGATGTTGAAAGTGTCCTCATTTATGTTGAGCCTGACTCCTCCGATGTTGAGAGTGTCTCCGCCAATTTTGAAAGTATCCCCACCGATGTGAAAAGTGTCCCCACTTATGTTGAAATTGTTCCTACCTATGTGAAAAGTGTGTTTACCAATGTTGAAAGTGTCTTAGATTGTTCAGCATGTTGTAATGCTCATTTCAGCCACTTTTTGTGAGTTTTGTATGTGTAGTTTAGTCAGCCTCACATTCGGAGTACAGTTTTTTGGTAAATTTGCCTGGTTATGTCTTAATTTACATGGTGTAAAAAATTTGGTTTTTTTGTAAATAGCTCCTACTCACATTTCCATTTTCTCCTTTCTTTCACTTTTAAAAAGTTTTGTATAGTTTACACCCAATAATAATAATTAATAGAAATTATTTCCTTTTTACAATAGTGTTTAACGATGCCATTTTTCAAGTACTCATATATAACGAATCTCTATCGGTTCCGACTGATCACATTAGTCCTAGGCAGATTGTTCATTGATTATTTTGAATTCACAAATAAAAATTCTCCCCTTTTGATTCGCATCCCAACCGGGACGTTACCACCATGTTGAGCAAGAACAGTAACTAGACATTCTGGTTACAATTTTCTATTTTTTGTTATCAGTTCAACTTCTGGTTTTAAGATTTTTTCTTTAATAACCAAAAAAAATTATTTTTTCATAATTCCGTAAATTATCCGTATACATTCCATGGGTTGTTTACTTTCCGTTCAGTTTTCAACCACAGATTCACATTTTATAACTACCGCTTTTCTTATCGATTACTTAAGTCTGGTGCCGATCCCGAATCCGAGGCTGCCAATGTGCGGCTAACTTAACCCTGGTTTTCCGATGGTGCAAGTGTGCTTCGGACTGGCCTTCAGGTATACTTCTACGTAGAATTCCTTCTGGTACTTAATGTGTTAGATCTTTGAAATTAACTGACTGAATTGTTTTCTTCCCATCCAGGGACTGTAGTTTATAGGAATGGCTACCATAGTGATCAACGATCAGCCACAGGTCGTCTCGTTTCGCTGCCAATGACGCAATAAATTCTTCGGCATTGGACAGTTAATGTTTCTTTTTCCATACCAATTTACTGACCTCAAAATTCACTACTCGGAATTTTTTCTCATGTTGTACACAATGTTTTTGGTGACTAGCTCCTAATCTTTTGGCTAAAAAAGTATGGGCCCTTTTTATTTTTTCAATCAGTCGCCTATTATACTCGAATGGATATATCTTATCGAAATCGATATTTCGGACACACCACCCACAACTGGCTCATCCCATGGGAGGCAGCCCTAGAAGTAGTTGGTTTGTTGACCTGGTTGTTTCGGAAATTGCATGACATAAGACGAATGCTCTTTCAGGTAATCATTTCTCCCAATCACTTTGGGAGTTGACCAAAATTGCCAACATTGGTTTGATATTAATTGTGTGTTCTGTAGGATTCGCACATGGGTAATGAGGGCTATTGTGTTTGGGCGCAATATTTAATTATAGTTGGCACAGTTTTTTGTACACCTTGCTTTATAAACATTTGCCATTGTTGGGCTAGGCTTGCTGGAAAGCACCGTGTCTTGAAACCATGTGTACTAGACATTTGGCTGCCTCGACACCTGTAGCTTTTGTTACTGCCTACAGTTTAGGCCACTACATACATTTGTCCTGGCATATAAATAAATATTTATTTTTGTACTTGGACATGGTTTTGGGCCCCATGAAATCCAAACATCCGGCCTGGAAAGGTTTAAGTTATATGGTTTATATGTAGAGATGAGCTTTTGTAGTTGCTTGATAATGGTTTCTGAATTATCTACAGTCTCCATGCAGTTCGTAGAAACTGTTGAACCCACTACAACCAATCAATTAGGTTCATACAATTCTCCCCTTTTTGCAGGAGTATTGAGCCAGGATTGATTTGGCCAAATTTGGGTTATTTTTTATCCAATCGATGGATCTATATCACCAGATTTAAACACCACCCATCCAGCCATGCAATTGAGTACTTCAATTTCAGATAGTTCAGTGTCAAGGGATTGACTTTGATGAGAGCAATCTTCATTTGATAACTTTTCTAGTATTTGATGAATTTCATTCAAATCATCTTGATTGTCAAGATTGCTTCCTTCATTTTCTAAACCACTTATTTCTTCATCCAAGTCTACTTCTTCATCCTCATTGCTTGCAGTGGTGGCTTTGAAGATAATGACGATGATAAAGCAATTTCTTGCTCTTTTTCAGTTTCTACAACTCCCCCCAGTGGTATGGATGAGCAGTCTACCTCCAACAACATCAATCGTAACCAGTTCTTAAATTCTGCAGGTTGTGGATGAGTGTAGAACGTCCCCATACCTCATATGTTACTAATAGTCATACTTGTCTTCTTGTAATCCTTTCAATGCCGTTAAGCTTTGTAGGATTCCTCTTTGATATGAGAGTAGAGATTTGTGTTTGCCAAATTGACAAAAATACATCAGCTGATCCATTTTATTCAGGGCTTCATCTTGAGGTTTTTTGTGTTTCCCATATCCTGCTCTCAAGTTTGTTGTGTGGGTAAAGCGCAGAACAGAATTGAAGACATCAAGTGCATCATTTATAATCTGAAAAAATTCCGCAACTTCTTCATCTTTCAGATAGAATCGGATGGCAGAAGCAGTTTCTTGGGAAAATAATTTTGCTGTATCTATTACTCATTGTCTGTCTTGTCCTTTCAGAGTATATGATACCTTGAAATGTGAAAACTGGTATTCAGGTCACTGTAAGTTTTATCCAAAAGGTCGTCTATAATTTGTTTTGTTAAAATTCTTCCAGATGGCAGCTTGATTCCTTCCTCAATGAAATGGTTTAGCAGAAGTTTGAGTTCGTGAGGAAAATTTGGCGAAACAAAAACCGTTTTACCTTCACATATCGGATGTTCAAACGATGGATTTTCATGATTAACACACAGTTAATTAATTCTTCAATTATCTAAAATAGGTTTCTGGAGTCATGACTGTCTTGGATTCGTATTAGATGTGTTGCTTCCACTTTGCAAATAAGCCTCTTATCATTGCAACTTGGACATTGGATAGTGGTCTGAAAAGTCAATCTACCGTTTTGTATTGTTGAATCTACATTAATTTCATCGAATGACAAATGGGATGTAGCGTTCGTATTCTTTTTAATTTTGGCCAGCGGGTGGTTCTAAAACACTTGTCAAAATTCCAAAGTCACACCTGAAATGATTTGTCTATCGCCGAATTGGTGATAATGAAGGAAGAGGAATGCCAAGTTGTTGCCTTACAACATGTAAAATTGTAAAATTGAATTTGAATGGTTTAATGGCCAAAGCCCGCAGATAAATAGTTTTTATGACACTTTCTTTTCCCCCAACGTGTCTCTTTTTTTCCTGTTTAGTCTTTAAAAATTTAATTTGCGGTATTGAAAATACGTTTTGAAGTATTTTAGAATTTTCTCTGTGTTGTTTTCCTTCTTTAACAACTGCTTGATAGATGTGCTGCCATGTTTTTGCATTTTCTTGTAAAATCATCTGCTAATTTTTGTTTTCGTGATAGTCCTGAGCTGTCTGCTGTTGTGCAGTGGAGCCATCTCTCGATATGAATTGGTAAAGAAACCATTTTTACTCGTAGATCTAACCTCATTCCTTCCATATATTATCTCCTCTTCAATTTCGAGGGTCACCTCTTCGGTATTATTTTTATTTATAAGTTTGTCTTCAGAGGTGGACCGAACTTCACTACTTTCATAAATTATTTCTTTAATTTCGAGAGATAGTGTCAGACATTAGAATGGCATTTGATAGAATTATTCATATATCTCGAGATGTAAATATAGGGTGAATTATACGAATAATTCACGCTAACGGAGCATCTCTTTTCTTTGTGTGCGTTTACATACATGTCTCTTTAATTGTAAGTAAATTCTCTTCAGGGATCTCATTATTTTCAACAGAGAGTGCAATTAATGAAGAAAATTTAGTGCATAATGCACCTCTTTCTTTCTTTTAGTTAGTTTTGAGATCATTTATTTGTTTCTTTTACAAGTTCCTCCTTTTATTAAATGTTTTATTAACAGCTGGTGCAAATTCGCTCAAAAATTATATATAGCAATTGTGTAGCCAAGTGTTCATAAAATGATAAGGCAGCGATATCTTATAACACTTGTGTTTTAAAGTGGTTAAAACAAAATAAGGGGCGGTATTAAAAAAAAATCCAATAATAATAATGGCAAATTTACAAAATAACATAAGTTATGAGAACTTGCGATTATTGTTAACCACAAGTTGGAATGGCAGTAGTGGATTTTGTGAACGCATCTTATGTTATAATAATAATAATAGTTTATTGGGATACAAAAGGTAGAGTAAATATAATTGTATTATAATCTAATATTTACGTCATAGTTATAATGACTATATCTGTTTATAAGAACTTCTATTTTAATCTAAGCAGCGTGCATCTGTAACTGGATTTAATATCATGCGCATGTATCAATAAAAAAATAATTAAACCGGCTGCAATCTACAGTTGCACTGACAATGAATATTTTTAAAAAAGTTGTTGTACTAACACTTACCTTTCAATTTTTCTTTTTCAACATGGAAAACAGTACAACTCAACACCCGCTAGAAAACTATCTCAAAGTTTCAACTTGGAGATTGTCGGTGTAGCTGCCATCAGACCTAAGCAGATAATTCTGGGACACAATCGACACTATCGTGTTGACTCATTGACTATTACTATTAAAACGTAGTGGATTCGCACTTTAAGTCTTTCGTATGCGCTGCTTTGTAGTTCGTATAACCCTTGTCACTTAATTATGATCATTGATCATTAATTTTCTTATTGATTGTATTAGTGAGCGAAAGTTGGTTACATGGGTGAGATTTATTCTACGAATTCGACCTCTAGTGGAATTATTACCCACCGTGGAGCTACGTGGCAAAGACAGGTTCTGTGTTTGAATAAAAATAATTTTAAGGTTTCTAAGATTCATTCCGCACATTCAATTTCAACTTGCCGGTGGATTTGGCGATTCGTTAAAATTTCAAAATATGTGGGATGATTTTTGAATGTGGTCATTGTCGTTTGTTTTTATGCTTGTAAGTCAATGTGGACAGTTTATGGCTGAAATAAAATAATGGCAATCGTAAATGATTTTACAAAAATTAATCTAGTTATAAATTATCATGATGAGTTTAAATACTAAAACAGACAATAATAATTTCCGTATAATAATTTTATTTTTAGTAATTTATTATATTATTGCTTACAATTGTATTTGACCTTATTAGACCAAAGTTTATAATTTTAAAAAATACTTGTGATTACCAATTTTGTTTTTGTGCTGTACAACACTATTGTGACTTTGTTGTTAATTAAAAAAAAAAAAAAAAAAAACATTCGCAAACTACATAACTAAATCTTATTACAAATCTTGACTAATTAATTCATTAAATTTAAAAAAGGCACTTGAATTCAACGCTTATTATATAAAACTTTTCAGTCAGTAACATTTGCAAATAGAAAAAAAAATATATAACATTGGCAACAGTTTCGTAAGTACATTTTTTATATTGTGGCGGATATGTTGACTTGCAAAAATGATGATAAAAAATTCCCACGTGCTCAATAACAAAATGGAAGAACGGTGAGAATTTTTTTCACCTCAATTTCATCTCATTTTTCTTAGATATAACAAAAGGGCATTAACTAACATGAGAAGACAGAAAAAATAGAATTTAAACCTTAAGGAGAAATTGATTTGTATTGTACAATTGCCCTTGTATTATTTTATAGGATTATTTTTCATGATTAGAAAAAACGGAAGAAATTTTTTTCGTTTTGTTACGAATCACATTGACTGTACGATTGCGTATTTTTTTCTTAAATCCATCGCTTCGCTTCTCGGATCGTAGCGATTTTTGCTTCGACTTGCAATTAATTCGCGCATTTCTTGAGCAGACATGTTAAGATTGAGAGCTGCTGGTTGTCCATTGGTTTTTGTGATTGGAGACCCATTGGGTTTTGAGCTTTCTGATCCGTTCGATTTTGAGCCTGGTGACCCATTCAGGGACGTTGGTCTGCTGTTTGTGTGGGCAGTGCCATTTTCTGGTTTTGGGCTTGGTTTTGGGCTTGGTTTAGGACTTGGCTTTGGACTTTCGTTTATTTCGGCCTTTGGACGTGGTTTTGGACTTTCTGCCTTCGGGCTTGGCTTTGGACTCGGTTGAGAACTTGGGTTTGCATTTAGCTATTTAAATAAAATAAGATGAAGTTAAGTTCACAATAAATATAAAGTTTAGCTCTTAGAAGTTATCTTGCCCTGAGAGTTAATCTAGAGAAATAAAAAGGGTATACTTATTAATCTCATTGAACGTTAATGCGTTTATTTATAGAAGTTTTGCAATTATGATATTTTATCTTCTTTAAGTGGCATAATAACGCATAATAAACTTGGTACACTAATCCGAAAGAATGTCAATGAATCCCTAAAAATCATGAAAACATTCTTTCCGACAGTTCTTCTGCCGTTTTTGTAGGAGTGTGAGACTTACTATAGTTTTTTTTTTCCTCGCAATTACTGCATTACTTTTATCTAACTTAAGTATTAAAAATTGCTGTGTATTAGGCCGGAAGTAGAAGGCTTTCTACGTCTATGTTTGGGGTCACTGTTACATTTAAGTGCTCATTTATTTGTTATAGTGGCCATAAACTCCATTCAATCCAACCAATCGCAGCGACTAAGATGACTTGAATGAAAAAAATCACCAACTAACTGACAATTGATTGGTAATGGCTACTAGTATTAATGCAATAAACGCAATCAATTATTGGTTAATCGCCACTCGGTCTCTCACATCTCCTCAGTTGCTGCAATTGATTAGATTTAACGTCAACGTGTATGTTCATCCGAGGTTTAAGGCAACTCTTGCAAGATTCAACACATTAGCCTGACCCTAAAAAAATAATTATAATTAGAAAATTATTTGTGACATTTACGTTTTCTCTTTTAATCTTCGGCGACTCTTTAACAGGACTCTCTTCAACCTTGGCAGCTTCAACTTCTTTTTTAGCTTCAATTTTTTCTATTTTTTCCTCCTCCACTTCCTTAACAACTTCTTCTTTACTACTCTCGTGATTCAACACCTTGAAACTCGATTCCTGTAAATAACAAAAATTCTTTAAATTACAACAACACCCAACCTAAAAATTACATCATTAAAAATTGTTATAATCAACTCAAATCATGACACAATCAGATAAACATTATCATCTCTACCAGCAAAAAAAAAATTCAACTGACTTAACTTAACCAAAATAATAAATGTTCTAAATTCTTTATTTCTAAATATTTACATTTTCAAGTTCCCCTTTGTAGAAAGAATGACTCACTTTTATATCAGCTGTGTTTTACAAACTACCATTAAATCATGCAGTAATCTGCTGGCCTCTTTCTTTGTACTGAATCATACTTTATTTCACAATTTTTCTCATCTGATAAACACTTATTGTGTTGCTAAGCACTCAAAACATTCACTTTTCAAGTAAAGCTCTAATTAAATCCCTTCAGATTAAAAACATCCAAAGAAAATTTTAAAAATATTTGTAAAGTCAATAAATTTTTTTTCTGTTTAGAAGGTCAAATTATAGGGTTGACCAAACTCAAACAAGACAAGAACACTGCACTCAATTATCCCAAAACAAGTGCAATGAACTGAAAATATCCCTTAACAAGCAGATCAAAAACTTGGAAAACTTTCGTGACACTATCAAATAAACATGAATAGGAATAAAAAAGTATTTTA
>JAQGAS010002362.1:0-10941 GCA_034686365.1 Pachymerium ferrugineum
GTAGAGGAGTGAGCGTTGATTTGAATGTGTCGTAAGTAATGTAATACGGCATCATTTAAATGTCATGAGTAACACGTGATTTTTATTTTTAGATTTTTAAATCCCATTAAAATTGGTCAGACAATTTTAATCGAAGCTCGATTATTGAAATTGGGGCAACGAATAGCTTTTGCAGAGGCTGAAATCCGGGATGCGGATAGCGATAAAATTTTAGCAATTGGACGTCACACATTGGCCGTAACAGAGAATAATGTAGCTATTGAAGATGGATGCTAACTAGTGTTGTGAAGCAGTATTTTCATTGCTAAGATTTGATATTTGTGGGCTAGTTTCATCTAAAACTGAGTCTATACTCAGTTAGCCCAAGCAATGAAATGACTTTCATTTCCATTAAATGTAAACTTAATTTTTCTATTTTCGAGTTGCACCAGCCAAATGGTTCGGACTTTGATCCTTACACGAATAGAAACATTGATACCATTGTTTCTATACACTTCTTATATTAATATAGCTGAGTAATTGGATCAAATTGATTGTGAACTAAAAACTGTACATAAAATAAAATTACTCACTTTTGAAATTTACATTCCAACAATCATGTAACTCAATTGTCCAGCGATAACAAACTAAAAAATATTACAATGTATTAATTATCACGTTTCCAAAACAATAAAACTTATAGTGACTTACCCATTTGTTTATGACGAAAAGGCTCTCATTAGTTATATTTCTATCCTTAAACGCCCTATATATAATCAATCTAACCTGCCAAAATTAATTTCAATTATGTGACGAATTTACGAATTTTTGACTGCTTATTTAAGAGTTTCCTGCTTTTATTACTCACAAAAATTGTTACGCAATAAAACTTTCACTTCAGCTTAAATGTAAGTTATAGCTCAATATTATTTAAAGAAATTAGTAGTTAACAAAATTAGCTAAAGAAATAACCATAATATTAAAGTTAAACGATTTAAACACAAACAAAAAAATAAGTACTTAAAACTATTTAAATTGGAAATGTTAATTATGAAAATTAAACGAATTTAGACGAACGAAAAGTTTACAGTATGTCGTTTGGGAACGATATACATCACGAGCATCCTAATTTTTCCAAACCTAAAAACGTAAGTTAATTAAATTGTTTCTGGATCTTTCAAGTATAACTTACATACTATGGCATAAAGTTCTTCATCCAACCAAACACAGATCGACTTTCACGCATAAATGGCGGAACAGGCTCCTGACGATTAATTATACAAATTACTACTTTATTTCTATTAGCATTAAGGTAACTTACCTCACGATTACGATTGCGGTGAGTATAGTCTTCCTTTCGCTTTTTCGTTGGTTGATGACAAGCTGGAAATCCACCGTGGTGACCGAAATTCTGACAGCCCTTTCTAATGACTTTTGCATAACTCTGGGGGTTGTAAAATGTTTCGTTATCCGAAACCCTTTCAGCTTTAGCTTTGGACGCCTGCTTAAACATCTCTTTCAATTGCCGGCCGTTGTGTTTTAGCTTGTATAATTCCTGCAACAACTTATGAAACTGTTCAAATGTCAATGCTCTAGCTTCCGGTCGTTGCATCGCTTCTTTTAATGCTTTTTCCTCAGCTTGGTAGGTTTCTTGCATTTTCTTCAACCTCTGTACCAAATCAAAACTCTGAGTTATCGCAGCTTTATCTTCTTCCCTTTTAATCAAATGCTCAATATAGCGAAACATGACATCGTTGTAAACCAGCAATGCATTCTTGCTCAAGTAGTGACCAAACCGGACACTGGCTTCTATCAACTGCATTTGCTCGTTTTCCTGCTCTTTGATATAATTTTCAGTAAATTTCAAAAATTCCACAATTTGTTCTTTTTCTGTTTTCTTTTCCGACATTTCATCCTCGACTTCCTGCACCGTTATTTTTTCCATTACTTTGCGCTGCGTGTAAGTGATGTGCATGTGCTGATCCCACATGCACCCACACTGAAGGCAAGTTAAACTTTTACCTCCATTCATGGCCGCACACCACATTAATCTTCGGTCACCTAACATTAAAAAAAAAAAAAAAAAAAAAATTCAGAATTAATTTTCTAAATCATACATTCATTCCAATTTAAAAAAGACTTACCAACAATGTCAACTGGCACATCTTTCAAAACGCAATGGTCGTGACACACCGTCTTATATTCGACAGAATGCGATGACCCATCACCAATTGGATAGTAGTGAACGCAATTTGAATTCGTGCATATAGTGCGTGGATAAGGAAGATCTTCTGGTTCAAGATGGACAATCTCAATGTATAAATTTTTGACCAATTCTGATAGTCTCTTGCCGGAATACATTAACATCTCTCTCTTCCAGTTAACTCTCGAAACATTCTCCTGAATTATATTGCTGATGTCTGCAATCGTCTGAGTCAAACAAATTATGTTTTTACGAGCATCGTTTAGGGAAATGGTATCCACAATAGGATGCGGTTGTAGAGATTTGAAATGCTCTATTAATCTATTGGTTTCTTGCACGGATATGTTCCAACTCTCTGAAAACGCTCTTCTAATCTCTTCATTAAATAGCACTCCTTGATTTACCGCACTCAAAAACCGAAAGCTTTCATTATCAACACAATACATCGTATCTTTATCCAAGTTAATATTTATGCTCTTCTGCTTCAGAAGTTCCTTTAATGGAACCCTGCTATTGCCTGGTTTGTAGAAAGTTGATCTCGAATGTGTGAAGCAAAATGCGATATTTCTGGCAGCATCACGGTGCAAGTGCGTCAACAATTCTTGGATACAAAATTCGAATAAAACGTGAAGTTTTGATTCATTGGGCATTAACAGAATGCAAATCCCATGTAATTCCTTCACATTTTCAAGGTAGGATAAAATTTTCGCAAGATTTTCTTTGTCTTGTTGCACACCTCTAACATCACCAATTCCCGGTGTATCGATCAATCGAATTAAAGTGTTGCCAACAGGAAAGAGATGAGCTTTTGCATCCTGAGTGCCAGATTGACCAGGTAATAAGACTTCATTTTTATCATCTTTTCCTGCCCGAATTTCGTGTACTTTATCATTTTCATCAGTCATTTGAAACCAAGATGGAGTCACAGATAGTAATTTACCATGAGTGGCTTCTTCTAGACTTGGGAATACCAAGTAGTTAATAAATGCATTGATCCAAGTTGATTTGCCCACTCCGGTTGCTCCCAAAATTAAAATGTTCAATTCGTCCATTGGTGGAATTGCTTGCAACAAGTCTTCTAGATCATTTAATCCGAAACGGATGAACCCGGTAGTATGTTTCTCGCTAATACATCTGAAACTAAATGTATCGAATGACGCTTTTCCACAACCACAGTAAAAATGTTCATCAAAGCCATAGGATATGATTTCATCGCAGTGTATACAATACCAGTTGAAGTCTTTGTCTTCGCAAGGTCCTGTTAAGGCGCCTGGGCATTTCATTTGTAAATCGACTCTTCTATGCGGTCTCTCTGACTTTACGTACTTGCGCCCTTTAACGTAGCATCTAAATTCTGAACTAATGTTAGTTCCGTAAACATCGGGATCTTTAATATTTCCAAATTGTACATCGCAAATTCTGATTTGTTTCTCGAAACCTTTTAAAGAAAGTTGTGGGCATACATCTACATCAACTACGACAAATTGGTCATGAGGTAATGTCTCCATTAACTTTAGGAAGAAATTTACGTTTCCACTCCAAAAATTAAAATCCGTTAATTTTGGGTCAATACCATGAAAGAAGATATGAAAAAGGTTTTTGTTATTCTTCGTTTGTGATATATCAAAATTTGATTTAAGTCCCTCATAAGTGACATTTCTTTTCTTCAACTCTTCAACAAACATGATTTTCTCTGACCAAATAATTTGAGTGTCTAACCAGTCGTTAATCTCAGCTTGTAATGATTCCCCATTTAAAGTTGTCAACAATTCATCCATAGTTTTTGTAGGGTTTTCTCCGCACCGAATTGCTGGAACTGAGGTTTTAAATTTGGCCTTCAAAGTAGACACTTCACTACTCAATTTTCTTTTATAATCGCTCAATTGCCTCACGAGCTCAGCAGGAATGCAGAAGCTGTTGTCCTCAAATTTCTTAATCAAATCATTAATTGTCAATTGTAAGCTCCCGACATGTTCAAATAATGACGTAATTGAGTTGATTATATTGGGACACAGTGGATTGGATATTTTTTCTTCTATGCTGCATTGTACGTATTCTTTCAGTGCTGGCAATGGCAATAATGCGTATACAATTGGTTTTCCTTTTCCTTTGTTTGTAATTTTCAACAACTTGAGACTCTTTTGTAGAATGGTTGCAGTTTCTAGTAATGTGTGCGCAGTACTAATTTTTGGTAATATGTCACCATACAGCTTAATTGAAAGACCATCTTCATTTTCTTCTGGCATTGCTTGTCCCAACATTCCAACGGTTAAAGTTGTTAACTTATTTTTCAAATCTAAATCAACACTATTTCCTGATTCTTGCTTTTTCTCCAAAGTTGTTATTAATTTCGTACCCCATGTAATTCCTATGACTACATGCGTGCCCACATCTAATTCCAAAGCATCTTCTGAAAAAATATTTTCCATCTGTTCGCCAAATTGGATTTCTTCGTGATAAGTTTCGATTGTATAAATTGAGGACATTTCCACAGATTTTGAGGATTTCTTTTCATGCGCTAGATATTTAGCGTGGCCATCGATGGGTAGGAGGTCAGCCAGAATGCTTGCTTGTAATTCGGGTTCGATGTCTAATTGTTTGAATTTTTCCGATAGGTTGGCAGAGGTGATATGTTTGAAATGAGGCGATCGGTTTTGATTTATTGTTGTTATAGCATTAATTGGGATCGGGTCGTTTAGAATGGAGAAGCCGGTGAAGGCGTCTGTTGTGACGTCATAGACGTCACCGATTGAGGCAACACGTCCAAGAGCGTGTCTCGAAATTGTTTGTGATTTGATTTTGGTTTCTATGCTGGATTGATAATATCAAAGTTTATGTATGATTTGAATAGAATGACATATGAAAAAAGTTTTAGATTTTGGAACTTACCTCATTTCGAGCGATTCATGGTTCAACAACGGCTCGTCAATTAGAACTTCTACATCCGACGTTGCTCCACTTTGATTATTTCTATAACCATATTATTTTTTTTGAGTTCTGGCAAATAGTAATAACACAGACAAGTAATTCTTACGAAAGTTCATCAGAAGACAAGGCCGCTTTTTCTGTTGAAAATTGGTTTTTCTCAGTTGTATCACGTTCTGCATTCTTTGGGATCCTGTTAATCATAGATACAAATTCATAAACCGAAATTTCTAGTTTATATTGCAACTTACAAATTTTTTTCATTTTCGACTTTTGGTGTAGTTGAATAGCCGTTGCTCTGATTCCTAAATAAATTGATTGAAATGTTAATGAGGGGTAGCTGATCACATTTAATATATAGTTTCATACATGGTTTCTGCTAATAAATCCCATTCATCCTCTGCGCGCGTCTGAAAGTTTTCGACCCCACAAGATACGCAGCGCCCTCTATTGTCGTAAATAACAAATTAGCAAAACGGAAAATATTGATCTGAAAATTATTATAAACTCACTCAGATGGTTCAACTTCAATCTCTGGTGGCAGGCCAGTCGAGTTATTCTCATCCATTTCAACCTGAAGACTAAACAAAACAAGATCGAGTCTTAATCGGTTAGGGTTCCTCGTTCTTCTGCCTGGCTGGATTCGCGTATCCTTTGTTCGCGCTTAACTCTCCTATTGGTCGAACCTCATCGCACCTCCACGAAAAAGTGCGCATGTCATGCTGTCAAAGTGTACATCAATGTAAATTCAATCAAAACAATGTAAATTCTTATTCTCATGTTTCAAATGATGAATAGTAGAAAACACTGATAAGCGCTGAATTGTTTGTAAACATAACGCACTGAAAAAAAATAAAATAATAATAGTTTGTTTGCCGAGTAAGGGGTTCCCCTATATTTTAAGTTTATAAGCATGCGCAGTAATGCTTTTGTGCTACTTTTTTGTAGAATGCAGCAAGTGAATAGGTCAAGAGCGTACTGCGCATAGGCAAGATATTTTTCCAAAATGATAATAAATTCCGTACCCCACGTGACTCCAATTACGACTACCGTGCTTCTTTAGAAAAAAACATTTTCCATTTGATTGCGGAATTGAATTTCTTCATGGAACGTTTTCGTTGATATCTTTTCGTGGGATCAAGGATGTATATGAGACATAAATATTTCGTATGGCCGTCGACTGGTACAAGATTGGATAATACTTGCTTGCAATTCGGGTTCTATATCTAGTTGTTTATATTTTTCCGATAAGTTATGAGAGATGTGTTTTGCATCGGAAGATTGGACTGTGTTGTTAAATAGCGTTTTCTGGATCTGGATATGGATCATTAAGGGCAGAAATTATTGAACATTGAAATATGGCCGATTACAGCTATACGTCCGAGAGCATTTCTTGTTATTGTTTGTAAAATTTGGATGGGCGAACTGAAACACGATAAGAAAGTCAGTTATCTTTTACAAAGAGAAAAACAACAGGCAAGAGCCACAGAATATATTAATATAATTCTGTGACAGGGCAGGCGGCATCCTAGAAGTTGAGATTCGTGTATTGGGTTTAATGAAAAGGCGGAACCGAATGGTGGGCGGAATGAAACGAAATTTAGATTAAATGAAGTTAGCTAAGTCTATACCAAATTTAAACTAATTTCTGCTAAATTTTGTTTCGTTCCATTTATTAGAAATTTTACCCAGTATTCGCCCTTCCGCCTTTCCACTAAACCCACTTCACGGTTCCCACCAGGATATTTCTCTTTTATAAACGGCCAAATAGTGGCCTGATTTACCTTAATGTATGTATGCAAGAGTTTAATTGAAATGCATATAAACTAATGACCGTAGACTAAAAGCTGTACGCATAAATAAAATAAAAGAACTCACCACTAAAAAACGTCTGTCTATAGTCTTGTAGTTATCAGCAAGACTACAATTATGTATGGCTTCAATCGTTCAGCGATAACAAAATAAAAAAAAAATTCACCACTTGTTGTTCTGTAGCAAGTTTTCTATTAGAGAGAAACGTAATTAAATATATACTAAATATAATAAATTTTTTTAATGACTTACCCCCGCTTGACTACTACACCGAATGTGATATGACCAATTGGTCTATAAATTTTCTTGGGTTCTCTCCTGATCATATAACAAGATTAACTAATAACTTCCGTAACCGGCACTATACTGTTAGTTTAAAGTTTAAAGTTTCTTATTTTTATTTTCCTCACAAAAACAGTTGGTACAATAAAACTGATTTAAGTTCAGCTTAAATTGCAATTTATAAATCAATATCAGGCCAAAAATATTAATTTAAAGAAATCGGCAGTGAGCAAAATTAGCTTTAATAAATAAAAAAAAAAAAAAAAAAAAAAAAAAAAAAAAAAAAAAAAAAAAAAAAAAAGCAAACTATCAATGTTAAAAAATTGTGTCATTTTTAACGGTTTTACACTCACAAAAAACAGATATGTAAAATTTTTGGGAATAGAAATATTAATAGCTACAAGGAACAACAGAAATTAAATTTTTTAAAAAGCTAAGAATAAAATTTTTGTTATATCGTATAATAACGTCATAAAAAGTTAAAATGAAACTATGGATTAAAACTATTTTTATTTTTAAAATCCCAGAAAATAAGTAAATTTTCTATTCGGTAATAATAATAATTGTTTGATAAGTTTTTTAAATATTGTGATTTTTAAATACTTTTATAATCATTCCATTAAAAATTGTTGCGTTAAATGTATCGAATATATGGTAAAATTCACCTAAAATCAAAGTGTATATTCTAAACATAAGCATTGTAATGGCCAACCTTCTATGTCGTCATCAATCTTCTTTGCACGGGATTCGCAAGTACCATCTTATTTGACTCTAAAAAAATACATTAATTAATTCCAGTTACATTAAATTTAAACTTTACTCTTTACATGACTATTTTCGAGTTGCAACACCCTTAAGAATTCGGACTTTTTAAATTGCAAGCTGGTAAATGGTCATGCCAATCAAAATTCTGATAACGTGATCCCGACCCAACACCATAACTCTATGGGTTGTGAGTAATCTCATAATGTGATTCCCTTATTTCCGCAGTTTCAGATGCTGTTTCAAAAGCTTCCTTTAATTGCTGGCTATTGTGCTTCAATTCGTGTAGCTCTTGAACTCCTGATGTGTCATTTCTCTAACTCCTTGTCTCGCCATTGCAATTTTTACCGAATCTACTTCAGCTTTGTACATTTCCTGCATCTTTTTCAAACTGGTAACCAAATCAACATCTCCTGCATCTCTCGTAGCTTTTTCTTCTATCAATTTAATCATATGTTCAATGTATGGATTCATAACATCATTATACGGTACTATTGCATTTTTGCTTAAATAATGACCAAGCTTGACCACTAGCTTCTACAATCTTCTGCTGTTCTTCTTTTTGCTCCTCGATGTAAACCTTAATCGTTTCCAAAAATTCTTCAATTTGCTGTCTTGCAGTTTTAGTTTCTGTCAATTTTTCTGTCTTTTTCTATTTTGTGTATAAGTGAAATGCATGTGGAAATTCCAATCGCAGGAACATACTTTACATGTAACATTAAAAAGGCCTTCCATGGCATCGCAGTTTCTGAGTCTTCTATCACCTACTACTTCAACCGGAACATCCTCCAAATAACAGTGATCATGACAAATCGTTTTATAATCAATGCGTGATGATCCATCACCAATTGGATGATAATCGACACAGCTAGAATTTGCACAAACAGTGCGGGGATAAGGGAGCGGTGTAGTTTCAAGACGTACGGTATCAACATACAACAATTTGACCAATTCTGATTCTTTCAATTTGGAGTTCATTATCAATTTTGACTTCCATTCACTTACTCATGTTTTCCTGAATCACATTGCTGATTTCGGCAATCGGTTTAGTTAAACATATAATATTATTTCTTGCATCTAAAATAACATGTGGTGTGGTCGCAATGACTTAAAATGCTCTATTAAGCGATTAGTTTCTTTAACAGATACAACGCAACTTTTTGTATATCCCAACTTTTTGAAAACAATTCCAAAGGATCGTCACGAAATTTTACTCCCTGATTGACAGCGCATAGGAAACGGAAACTTTCATATCGAAGCAATACATTTGTGTCCCGACCCAAGGGAATATTAAAGTGTTTGTCATTTAAAAGTTTCTCAAGTGAACAAAGACTATCCCCAGGCATGTACATAGTCTCTCTCAAATTGGTAAAGCGAAATACAATATTTTTCGTTCCTGGTGCAAGTGCAACAACAACTCTTGAACGCAAAACTGGAAGAAAACGGAGAGTCTCGATTCATTTGGTTTTAAAGAATGCAGATCCCGTGTAATTGCTTCAACGTGCTTTCAGGTAAGATAAAATTTTATCAAAATTTTTCTTATCGTGTTAAACACCTCTGACGTCACCAACTCCGGGCGTGTCAATCAATCGAAGTATTATGTCTCCAATTCGGAAAACGTGAGCTCTTACATCTTGAGTGTATGATTGGCCTGGTCTAAAACTTCATTCTTGTCATCAACTCCGACGCAATTATCATGTTTTTGATAGTTGTCATCCGTCAATTGAAATCTAGATCGAGTGACGGATAATAATTTACCTTTCGCCGCATCTTTCAGTGTCGGAAAAGCTAAGTAATTAATAAATGCGTTCATCCAATCATCCATGTTGATTTCCCTAACACGGTCTCTCCTAATATTAAAATATTCAAATTGCTCATTATAAAGTTTCTTCAAGCCTGATGCGTTTTGTCACGTATTCTAGTTATTAATAAAATAATTAGTCCATAACAATTTTTTCAAGCTGCAAATATTTTAAGCGCCTTACCTCTGACAGATTGAACTTAAACTGTCGGGTCGTGTAAACAAATGTAATTTTTCAGCTTTGCCTTGGCAATTTATTCGCTGCGAAATTTGCCTGTGTAATTTAAGTGCCTAGAATAAGATAATATGAAACTGGATTATTCTAATGTTAATTCTCTCATTACACATCATTCTCCACGTTATTCAAAAGATATTAGAAATTCATTGAATTATACGTTACCAAGTTCAATTGTTCATAGCTAAAACAAGACTTCGTTATATATTATATAAGTTTATAATCCAAGGCAGAGTAAACGGAAATGAATTTTGTGTTAAGAATGAAGCATTGATTTGAATACATCGTCTACTTCGCAATAAAAAGTTAAAATGTGAATAAATCACACGGCTACTCAAAAATTCTATTTACCATCAAAATTACCGTGTGGTTATAACAAAGATCTTTCACAACCACGCTGAAATTCTAGATTTCACTCGTTAAAAGTTATCGAGTTCAAATGGCGAGCGACGAGTTTCTCTGGACTAAATGCCAAAACAAGTAACTTTTAATTGAAAGTAGAAATACAGGCTACCATTTTTTTTATAACTAATTAATAATATTGATTAGGCGAGCTTACAATAAAAAGCTGATCAGGCTAAATAAATGTTTAGAAAATGTCACAACTCAAACGAAAACCGACGCTTCTACAAACACTTGATTTGATCAAAAAAGAGATGTAGCAGCAACTTGAAAACTAGGCTTGAAAACTCTGGATGTCACCCATGTCAAACCCCTATTTATTAGTGATGGACCGGGGTTCACACCTACTAAGAGTTGGTTCATACCAGTCTCACCGATGGGTTCTGGCGTCAGATGAGACTAAAAAAAAAATTATACGTTATTTAGAAAAGTACTAAATTTGAATCTACTTGCCTCAGGTAGAGTCAACGCGAATGTAGTTTTATTCTTTGAAGGTTTTTTCACTTTTCGATTAATAGCTGAGAAAATACCATGCGAATT
>JAQGAS010002363.1:0-10935 GCA_034686365.1 Pachymerium ferrugineum
AAACCGGTTTTAACCGGTTTTTTGAAAATATAACATTCGAAAACCGGTTTTTTCAAAAGTCGGTTTTTGTACAAACCGTAAGAACCATCGTACATAATTCTCGAGAACGCTCTGTAAATTATTACGCGCATTTGCTATGTGTAATCAATGCTAGGAGATTTTGTTGCTACAAAGACGATACCTGAGGTGACGCTTTTTACTGTTTATGTACAATAACCGACACTCATCAAGTGCAAAAGGGTGAGGTTATTTATAATCTTTCATGAAGCTTCGAATCCAACTAGCCAAGTTGATTCACCTGATTATTTTTAACTCATATTATTAATAAATCAATGGCGTGAGACGCAAGAAAAAAATTTAAATCAACGCGAAGCGGCGAATGGGCACCAGATTGTATGCAAAATAGACCCCAGCGCGTTTCACAAGAATTTATTTTGCGAATCGCGAAGCCCGTTTGCGTATTTTTTAATATCTCTATTGTTTTTACTAAAAAAAAATAATACAAAAAAAAATCTTTTAATTTTTTTTTTCGAGAATCTTGCCGAACTGGGTCTACCTATTTAGGAATTTGGAACATTCATCTTTTCTTTTGTGTAATTCCACGCTTGTGTGCGCTGGTGAAAAATTTGACATATCAGTCATGAGAAATTGCATCCTTGCAATGTTTTTGCGACGAAAAGGGCTGCAACCATCGGATCTGGCTCCTCCGCTTCCTTCTATTTCTTCATTATTCTCGGTGCGAAGGAAAATGTTGTGAGGTAGTCGTTTTAAATTTAAATCGATATGTCAGTGCACCTGTACTTGCCTAGGGTGTTGGATTTTCCCAACAATTTTGAAGAAAATATCGAAGTTGTTCACTTCGACCTTGTTATTAAAGAAAAACGTAATTACTTTAAATTCACGTTTACAATTTTCGAGTGGAGTTGTTGACGGTTTAAATTATTTAGCGTTTTGATTCTTAATTTTTTTTCGGAAGCCGTTTTCTCTTACAGCTGAAGGAAACTTAAACATAAAACAGACACTTAAGTGCAGAAATTCTCAACTTGCATTAGGAAATCAAATCGAGAGCATTCATTTGAAACCTAAAAACTGAAGTTACATTCAAAACCAAGTGATTTGTTACCTAAACTGAGAGTATAGTAATGATGTAACGTACGCTTCTGATGAAATGAAATTCTATTCCGGGTATTAAAAAGATGATTTTGAAATTGAAAAAAAATTTCATAGTAGTTGTATAGGAGATGAAAGAAAAACTTTATAGAGGTTAAATTTTTACCACAAAATTTGTTGGTACGAATAAGTAGCCCCAAGCTCTTATGCTTTTGAAATGTGTGATTGGTGAATCAAAAATCTCAAACTATTTTTGCAAACTTTTTACAGGAATTGAACAGGGTTATATAGTTCTTGAATAATCAATCACTTTCCATGCGCCCGACCCGCACCTGAATTCTCGCTAACTTTTAGGCTGCGCAACCACAAAACTGAAAGGCATGCGTTGCCTTTCCAATCATGCTATAGTTTCAGTTTATGTAATTTATTTTGATTGCAGCCATTTCTTCGCATTCGCTAAAACTCCTTTAATTAACGAGACCAGCTCTCGCTTGTCTTATGTATGCCGTAACACATACAGTAAACCTTGCTCAGCTGATGCATATCCCTAATGCTCTAGTGCTATAGCCACACCCATGCTAAACCCCGTTATAATAACCTACCTTTTAAACTCGCAAAAATGCGTGCGAATGACAACATGTTCAAGGAAAAATTTAGCAAAAGGGGTGGAAAAGCTGTCATGGCTTTAAAACTCAATGGGCAACCCTACCCAAACCAAAAACAACAAAAACTCGGATCGTAGAGGGGCCTTCGAATATCTACTCTCTTGGCCAGTCGAGTATCAACTGGCGTGGCGTGACAATGGAACGTCACATGGTTGCATGCAACACTCCACCGCCAGGGTAGCGAACGAAAATTTAGATAACAAAAAAATTTAAAAATTGTTCGATCGAATGAATTGCTCAATCACGAACCTCCCACCCCGACCTTGGCAGTGGAAGATGCCTGACACGTGACAAAGTTCTATACAAAAATTCAGGAGGTACACACTTTGGAATAAAGGTAGGATAAGGTGTGAATAGGGCGGATTGAAAAGATCCAAAAATAGTATAGGTTTCTTCTACAGAAGGTTAAATGTTAAACCTTCCGTAGTAGAAACCTATGCTATTTTTAGACCTTTTTATCCGTTTTAGACCTTATCCTACCTCTACATTTAGTTCTAGTTGTGTAGATTGTGAAAGTCGCAAAGATGGAGTAAATACAAAACGTTGTCTACTGGCTAATGCATTGACCGAAGGAAATGATATTAAATTTTTGGTTACGATAAACCTAGACTTACTTAATTTAACGTGTTCAAACTTTAATTTTGTTGGATATTGTTGTTACAATATATTATTTATTGTTGTTTTTTTATGAGTTAGTGTTATTATTATTGTTCAAGGATATAACAATTTGGTTCCACAACACCAAATAGTCTCATCTCATGATGCTCATGTCGTGTATAATATAGATTGCGATTTGCAAAACTAATCCCCCAGCAGTCGCCACAGTACTTAGTGGTAAAGCCTAACTTATGCCTATGAGAGTAAAAGCATGATGTGTGGAACATTTGTAGAATTAAATTCAAAGGGTCCAAAGCGGAGAATCAAATTGGTAGCCATTTGCAGTATTACAAGAACTCTCTGGTTGGCTGTTTTTATTTTATAATACAACAGGATAATTCATCGGATCTCTTGCCGCTATCATAAAATAATATAAAAACTTCAATGTTAATTTACGTATCATCAATTTCTATCACGAAACGCACAAATGAATTTTATAAATATCTTCAAGCATTTTACGGAGTAGTTATTGAAGAAACTTTTCAGCTGCAATTTTAAGACACCTTTTCACCTGCCTGAACTTTAAACGCACCAAGCTTTTTACATGTGAACGAATAGATCCTGCTGCGGTTTTTTCTTTCGCTGCCATCTACACGACGACATTGGTAAAACTTCTACAGTGGTGCCCTCTAACGCCTCATAAAATTTGACAGCGATCACTCCCACGTTTGTGCTTACTTCTAATGCTACCTTCGGGGAGATAGAACATTGTGTAAGCGCATCTTCTAAGTCGTATTGCAAGTCAATAGCTCAGAGAGTCATTACTTTTTTTATATCGTTCTCTAATATTTGCATCATTAAAGTTCAGCAGGGTTAATTGCCTATACTTTGCTTTCAGAAAATAGAGTTTTCTGGTACATTTTAAGGCTTTGCCTATTGGCATGAAATAATTACAAATTTTTTGCTAGAATAATTTCAAAACTTAATCGTTACTTTTATAAAAAAAAATTTTATTTTAAACATATCATTATTTTTTGATTAAAAATTTTTTTAAACAAAAAAAGCAATTTGGGAATTCACGTTGGCAGTTGTTGAGAGAAAAGTATCAAGTACAGTAGTATTCGCATATGTAAAGTTGGCTTCCGGTTTATTATAAGACAAAAATAAGTAAATGGGCTATAATCTACTCTGAATACGCGTAGTATTCTCTATATTCAGTCACCCTTGTTGAGATTTCTCAACAAAAGACGCTTATACTAGCAGGAAAACTTTGCTCTAAAACACAATAGGCAGTTGCAAAGTTCACTGCCATGTTCTCATGACGGCTGTCTTTTGTTTGCAATGGCTGTCTTGCAGTCTGTCGATTCGTTTGACAGGAAGAACTAAAATTTACTGAAAAATGGAGTTAGACATAGAGGATGGCATACTGCCAACAAAATTCCATTTAACAGATTTGCTAAAAAATTATTCCTGTGTTTTGAAAATGTATTAAAACGCATTGTTAAATTATTAAAATTTGATACAACCGAGTTTATCAATTATTCCATTACATTCAACTTTTTCAATTGGAAAAATTTATTTTTATTTAACTCGCCCATTTATAATTTGTAATGACGTCACGGAACAAGGAAGAAAAAGTTATTGAAATATTATCAAGGAAGCATCACTCAAAAAAGTAATAAAGCGTTATGATTGAGGCACACGCTGGCAGATTTACATAAATTTTTTCCTCATTTCATCGTTAAATCGCTGCATCAATCAAAAGCCTTGAAGGCAGAGCAAGGAATAAATTTGTGTATCGTAGAATGTTCTTGTTGATGGGTTGAAATTAATTTGTTAGTTATGAAAATTTAGATAAGGATTAAAACTTAACGTGCAATGAAAGTTATATAGCACGAAATATAGGAAATTTTGGACCTCAACCACCTCAACATTACCTATCCATAGGAAAAAAATATTATAAAAATTTTGTAAAATGTATGAAAATGTACAAACATTTTTGTATAATTTATAAAATTTTGAAAAATTAAAAAAGAAACTTCTCTTGCCAATTTTTTTTTACACAGATGGCTTCTGGCCTCATAATAAGCCTAGATCTGCCATACTGTTGCAGTCACGTTAATGCCTTGCCTCCACCAGAGCAAATATCTAGATAATTAAATATCTGGATAAATTTTGGTAGGGCACACCACAAATTTTTCAAGATATTCGAGTTTTCAGCCCAATAATCTATCTGGTTATTAAAGTTTTAAAAAAATGTTCTAAAAATTCTCAATATCTAGATATTTTGCCACTTGTTATTTAACTTCGGTGACAACGTAGGTGTTCATATTGGTTTTCAATGATATTGAGACGTAATATTTAACGTTACGTTATATTATATAATATTTAACGTAATGTTTAACGTTACGTAATATTGCGTAATGTTGCAGTTTAATATTACATATAACGTTAAGAATTACGTTATGTTAAATATTACGTCTCGTTAAAAATTACATGAGATAAATAGCTAATGTTTTTGTGTATTATTGCAACCATTAAAATTACGATTTCTCGATCTATGGACGCCATGTTTTTTTTAAACTCCCCCCTTCCCCCAAATCGAGCTGAATATCTTGATGCAGTGGGGTCTATTAATGCTTATCTAGAGAAGTAATAACTCGTTACATTATCCAAATAACTCTTGCTTTGAATTATCTAGATATCTTTTTTTGTGGAGGTATAGCTAACAGTCATCTAATTAAGGACGTCTTTCAGTTTCAGACGCTTATTGCTTTATTACTACAGTAGCTCTTCCTTTTTGTGATATTTCTTAGTTAATTGTTGACATAAAATTAATCCAGAGTTATGATTAAGGGCCTGGATTACGCAACATGGTTATATCAAATTGTATTAGGCCAGTAATAGCCATTCGGGTTATTTCTGAGCTTTTTTTGTCGGTATGTTTACTGTTTTGAGTGAAGGGGGTAATGAAAAGAACGAGAGAAAATCTTAGTGATAAAAATAATTAATGATAATTAGGGCAAGTGATAACCACATTTATTTGAAGGATTCCACCTATCAAAAGTTGGCTAGCTTTGTAAGTAGGTGCCTGAATTATAGGTACAATACACATACACTCACTTTATCACCCTAGGGACAGTTGACCCAGGGTATGAAATAAATAAAGGACTTGTATATTCTTTAATAACACTTTAATAAAGTATACGCATTGAATTATCAGCTAAATCCACCCTTATCAAAACATACACCGAAATGTATATTTGCCACCCACTAGACCAATACTTAGCAAGAAATACGAACCTAAATAGGAAAAAAGAAACACCTACAACACTTACTTAAAACCTAACCTAACACTAACACAAATGCTAACTGATCGCAATCCACTGGTATACAACTTGCAAATACTCTGCGACATAGACACAGCTGGTTCCCCGATGGAGTAGAACTATAGACTACATAGACGACATAGACAATATATCTTTTATTGTCAATACATGTGGGTTCCCTTTAACCCCAAACGTTACACATAAATGTGAAAATTAAAATAATTTATATTTACTTAACTACTATCACTGCCTGGATGGCGCCAGAGATAAGCTTTGGGCTAGAGATTTAAAAATCTCAAATCTATTGTCCCATCACAAGCTTGCCAAAACTTGTCTTGCAATTACGAGTTGAAAGACTTGCGAATTGTGAAGTCAGTTTGTGAGTTATTTTGAAAGCCTTTATATTTTACCTACTTAATTTTGTAGTATTTTTTCCCATCACGGGCACCTTGTGGTATTAAATACTAGTGAATAAAGTATCGTTTAAAATTCCTTTTTTAAAATTAAATTCTAATTTACTCAATTTGTAAGAATCTCGAGGAATCAATGTGAACTTAGACTTGTTTTTAAAGCCAGTGCAAACTTTTTGTTCCTTTTATCCATTTTGTGGTCAATGTAGGCCAAGCACGTTCCAAGCAAGTGACGTTGCTTGAATTTTTTACTACCTTGTTCCTCTAGCCAAGAAGGTCGCTCTTCGCTTTGTTTGTTGGTCTGGCCTTTTGCACTGACAAATTTTCAAGAGATGCCCTGTTTTGCATCCATAAATGTGTACATTACAACGTCTCTGGGGGAGGATGATGTTAGCATTTTGCAAAAGCCAAATTGCAAAACCGACATCACTATGCATAAGACATTGCTTTCACACTGCTGGTGAAACTTGTAGAATAAAAGAAAAATAGCTATATACCTTTCAGTTTTTTTTTTTTACCTTTTCAGCCTTCAAATCAAAATCTAGTTTACGTTGAAACTCAAATCAGTAAACACATATAATCTGTATTTTTGTCTAACTGAGAGTCTTTAAGGTATGATTGACAAATGTATTTGATATATAATGAAATATCTTTTGGGGAAGAGAAAATTCTAGAGTACTAAGTTTTTACTCGCAAGTAAGGAACATAATTAAATCATAAACCTATATAAGAGGGACTGCTGACTCTAAATGGCCGCCACACATTTGGTGTGTGAAGGTCAGTTTTAGCCGGAAGTTGTGGTAAAGCAAACAGTCTGACTTCCGGCTAAGCTATTCCTATGGAAAAAATGACAACTTTGGATAACTTGGAGACATTGTTGGGCAGAACCTACAATGAATGCAGATGTATGGGAGTTAATAAAAATACCACTAGAAATTATTTTAGATGCTCATGAGAATTTAATTGAACGGGTATTTGGAAACAATTTTTCAGAGGAGGCAATTGTGGCTCATTCTAACTGCGCAATTCTATGTAGTAAAATTGATTATTGTGATAACTTAAATGAAAATATTTTATCAAGAATGACTGCAACTTCTAAAACTTATTTAAGTATTGATTCAGCTATAAATGAAGATGACAATCAAGTTCAGTATTCGACTGAATTTTTAAAATACCTTAAAATTAGGTGGTCTCCCACCTCATCAATTAAATGTTAAAAAGGGAGCCATAGTGATGTTATACAAAATTTAAATTCCAAAAAGGGTCTAATAAATGGCACTCGAATAATGGTTAAAGAAATGCATACAAATTCGTTACAACTTCAGGTTCTTACTGGTGAAGCAAAAGATGAAATAATAATACTCCCCCGAACTACCCTGCAACCTTCGGATCCATCATTGCCAATAAAATTTTCTAGGAGGCAGTTTCCAATAAAAATTTGTTTTGCCATGACTAAACAAAAGTCAAGACCAAACTTTAGATAAAGTGGGGGTTTTCTTACCAGAACCCGTTTTTTCTCATGGTCAGCTCTATGTTGCTATGTCCCGAGTAAAATCTTTTCAGAATATTAAATTCTCAATTTTGAATGGAAATAATCAGGGGGTTTTTAGAGATGAAACAGGAAACCAAAATATAAACACCAAAAACGTTGTGTTCAGAGAAGTTCTGTAAACTAAATCGATTTTTACGATTTTTTAACGTAATATACACTGCGTTTAACTTTGTACTCATATCTCAAATGAAATACATGTAGTTCATTATTTCCACCTAAACAGTTGTTTGTAAATATTTTCTCAAAAATATAAAAAATTTTTTTTCTGGTACGGAAAGTGATTGTTTTTAAGTTGTCTTAATAAAGTTTGTGTATTATTTGTATTTTTAACGTATGCTGTAAAGAACCACACTTTTTGGCATTAAAAAACTGCATGTGGTGTGAAAAATCACAAGTTCATAAACTGTGAACTATTACATAAAATAAGGCTTGCCGTCGCTAGCCACTCGCAGGTTCAAATTACTATAAACATGTAAAATCTTTAATAGAATTTATATTTCCAAATGTGTTTGCTTTAAAATGAGTAAATAAAAACTTTTTTTTTAGAAAGGAGAAATATGGATAACTACGTGTTGTTTACTAGAAATTCTATACACTGCACGTGATTAAATTGTTATGAATTTACCGTTGACAAATGAAACATTAATTAGTAGGTGTTAGAATTTTAGACGACAGTTCAAAAGGGATCTGCAGTTGACAACCGACATCTGAATTTTTCTATTTTGGAATTTTTATATTGCTTAAATTAAATACGCAATCTAACTCTTGATTCTACATTTATACTAACTATAAACAATACTCAATGAACACTGAATTAAAAAATGGAAATAAAGCCTTCTACCCACAAAACATAAACAATTTGTTATATACAAAAACCTAATGTAAGTGATAGAAATTTTTCGCCCTACCTTTACCGAAGTCCGACTGCCGTTGGATACATCCCGCCGTAAAACTAATGTCCGTGATGATCCTTCAGTATTTCTCACCCACTTCACACAGTTCATAGTTTTATCCGGTCAAATCTCTCGCACCATTTTCGTTGGGAACACGATATCGTAGTTTCCACATGCTCCCCACATGCTCCTCACAGGCCGCCATTACCTGTTACGTCATTAAGTTGCATCGGACTATACTATGACGTACGTTGGCTACTTACTTCCGGCCTCTGATGACAACTTACCCTTTACTTCAAAAAATGTGGTCCGTGGATTTTCCACGGGTTCCACCTAGTTAAATCATAGACCTATCCTATATAGCAGGGACTGCTGACTCAAAATGGCCGCCACACATTTAGTGTGTGAAGGTCATTTTTAGCCGGAAGTTTTGGTAAAGTGATGAAACATGCTAGTTGAAACCAGTATCCTGATAACTGAATGGTAAATTCTTAATTACTCGTCTACCTAATTTAATTCTCAACATTTGATAATATGAACGAAAATTAAACTTTTCAGAAAACTTGACCTAAATAAACATGACTGTTGCAGGCGGATAGCATAAAATCTCTTGTGTAAAAGTCACACGATCGCTATTTTGTTATCACGAATTTTCATCTGTTTTCTTGGCAACTCTTTGACCTCCTGTGAAGGTGAAATTTGTTTTTACTGGGCTATCGTGCAACTGCATTCGTGTTGTGCCTTGATAGCACCAGCTAAAAGGTAATGTTTCATTTGAAATAACGAAGAGATGGGAAAACATTAATTATTTCATTAACGTTTTATTTAATAAGTCCATCGAGCCCAAAAGTTTGAGATTTCTAATAAGGTAATGAAACACGAGTTTGAAAATAAAAGCTTGCAATTTATTGCACAGGTTAAACGTCGAGTTAATTAAAATCTAAGGAATGGGGTGTAAATTTATTCTTACCTGATAAAAGTAATTTATCATAAAAATCGTGTACATACATGCCACATGCCAAAAAAGTGAGGGAAGCGTAGACGTTGTTTATAACGCGATTTTTGCTTGCCCATTTTCACACGAATCATTTCACCCAGTACATTCTTGTTATAATTTACTGTTCTACGAGACCACTTTTTTGTCATTCAACCAAAAGATAGTTCATTTTCCTTTCTTTCTACCCTTCTTTTACCTCACATTGCTTGTAAGGTAATCTCCATTTTTTACCAAAGAAAGCAAAAAAAGTTACACTAGATTATTCCTTTAAAAATTACGAGGGAATTTCTGCTGTCAACTGTATATCTCTAGTTTGCAAAAAAAAAGCTAAGTTAAACGTTTATTCCTATCAATGAGATCTTGAAGTTGTTTCAAAGGGCTGGTCTCAAAATAAATGTCTCGTAAAACATTTCTTTTTTCATCCAAATGCATGCGAAATGTCTAAACTTGTCACTAAGCAAATAATAATAAATTTCGGCTTTTACCTTACTTTTACCTGTATTTAAAGTTTAAATTACTTCTTCTTGTAAAATGAAAAAAAATTTTTCTGTTCTGTTTTAGAAATTTATTTATCAATGTTTCTTGTAGCTGCACCAAATCCTGTAAACACTCTGTTCTCACAGAAATTGACTTACTATCGTAATTGACAGAAGGATAGCTGTTAGTTCCTCAAGGTCTCACATTATTAGCACAGAGAACCTGATTTCATGGTAACAGACAAACGTGAACTTGTTGTTCTCTTTTTTTTTCTCATTGACACCATAAATTGTGTGTTTTTTTTTTTAAAAAAATAAGCTTTTAGCTGATAAAAGAGTTTTTTTTATTTACTTAATTTTTAAACATGATGTATTGTATAGAAAATTGACCAGGAAAAATTGATTACAAATGGGCTGTGTGCTTTCAAATGGTTTTTCTGTAAATATTCGAGTATTAGGTATGAAAACCCCTCCAAAAAAAAGCGAGGGGTTGGGGGGGGGGGGGGCAGCCCTTCCCAAGGACTGCCCACTAGCGTTCCTATCATTTATCAAATCCAAATTTTGCAAATTAAAATAAACCTTGGAAATATTGTCACGTTCCGTACCCCTGAGTACGGTCGAATGCCACAACACACCTGAAATTTTACTACCTTATAGACCCTATGCAGGTTGCGCGTCCGCGGAGCTGAAATTTTGGTTTGTGTCTGGTGCGAGGTGCCGGAAATTTTAGGTGGCGTTGTTTCTTTTCCTTCTTGAAATTTAAGGTTTTTTTTTTAAATCTAACTGTTTTACTGTTCTGTCTATTCGGTGTTTAATTTTGTTTTAGTTGTTTGCAGTCTCGTTAGCAAATGTTCGCAAAAAAATCGCACGTTTGAGGTAAAAATAAACTAATTTAATCCTACGAGG
>JAQGAS010002364.1:0-10930 GCA_034686365.1 Pachymerium ferrugineum
GCTGCGGCGGCAAAACGAGGGCGGCCTCTAAACAAAGGCGGCTGCAAATCGCGGCGATACGGTATCTATAAGATATCTATTTACAACATGATCATAAAATGATATAAATCTGTGATCAGGTGACGTAACGTGACTTGACTACAAACCAAATGAGATGAGTTGATTTTGAACAGCTGTTTCTAATCGGTTGCGTGTAGGTTTGCGGGCCTTATACTATTGTATTCGGTCCGGGCCGTGGGTCCAGCCCAGCCGAGGGAGGGTGAAGTGCCAGGGGGCCACTTCCGGTTCCGCCATTTTTGACGCTCGAAACAACGAGGTTTAAAAACATTGTGCGTATTCTTTACTGCAGGTAGGGATAAACTTGGGTTATTTGTAGAAAGTAGAGTTTTTTGGAAACCACTTAAGAGCAGCTGCAAGGACAATGGATGACGCAATAGGCTACATGCGTCCCTTTTATTATTGCTCTCTACTGCTGTTTCTAATGGAAGGGAGGAATGGGTGTGTGGTTCTATGGTGATTATCTAAATGGAAGTTAATGGATTTTTCAA
Organism: Pachymerium ferrugineum; assembly: GCA_034686365.1. Taxonomy (NCBI): domain Eukaryota; kingdom Metazoa; phylum Arthropoda; class Chilopoda; order Geophilomorpha; family Geophilidae; genus Pachymerium; species Pachymerium ferrugineum. The sequence goes on from JAQGAS010002364.1 coordinate 549, forward strand.
TATTTACTGTTGGTGTTTGGGCAGTTTTATGAATTAATCGATTCTTGTACGTGTCATTATAGAAATAATCCGTCGTTTCCAATTCGTTTTTAATTACAATTTCACAATTAGTATTTAAAGTAAGTTGCAAGTCATAATCTACCAACTCTCTGAGCTATTAGCTTAATTGTTGCCTACAACTAGTTTTTAACTTTTAAGATTACAATCCCATACCAATTCCCTAAGTAAACAAAATATATGGAGCAATAAACTTGGTTTAATTAGACTTGTGTTTCAGGAACTCTATTTATTTGACAATCCGTTTTCAACTGAACATTATCGATGGGCCTTGTTATACTCTGCCAACGAATGTGCCAGGGACAGTAATGCTCACAGCCAATCAGTTTTGAATTTATGATAGTCCAAACAGTGATTAGGTTATCTGCTCAATAATTTCATTAGTGTATAGGGTGAGTTCTGGTATTGGCTGGATCATCGGTACATTTTGCTTTGACATACGGGAGTAACGAGTTACCATTCAATTACAATAGATTGGAATAAAAATGAAAGATTATATAAACATCATGATGATTTTGATGTAGTTAAGGTTTGGAATCGATTTTAAATTGTTCTAAGATTATGAAGTAGGAGATTATTACACCAACAACCTGCAAATAAAACTGAGTAAGTTTACAATTGTCTTAAGGTGACAAGATGTTTGAGTAAATACCGAAACGATCAATGACTTTTTGATTTCAAAGAATCCCCAAGCTGTAAAGTGTACAGGTTTGACAGAATTGAGGAATGCCAAATGCTAGAGACAGAAAAGCTAGAGTTGGAAGAAAACTCTCTTGAGACCAAGACTTTACTTTGCTTGTTGAATGATCTAGTTTTGATATCAGAAAAAATAGTTGTAGTTTACAGTCTTCAACCTAGAACAGTGTTAAATAATATGACAAAGACTGCACATATAACCACAGTTACCTTTCGAAAAATTGGGAACTACTTACTGTTTTTGTAACGTAACTACATGCCATTACCAGAAGAAATAATTTCCCAATACTAATAACATTGTAGTACACAATCCAAATAACCAGACCCGTTTTGTATTTGAATTCGAACAACACGTACGAATACGCACAAAGCCTAACACACGAACAACAGATACAACCAAAAATCAATGGCCCTAATAGATCATTCAATTCAATAGCAAGTTGACATAATTTACGAAAATTTTGACTGCAAATTTTGTAATGTTCAATAGAGATATCTTTTAATCCAAACACAAGTTTGTTGAATTGGTACTTTAAAGCGAAACAGAAAAAAATTAAAACCGATTCACTTGTGAATTGAATTAGATTGTCAAAAACACTTTTGACTGTGATAACTAACGGTTTTAATAAACCGTGACGATTGCTTTGGTAAACGACATAAACAATTTCAAAAGTTAAATCTGTTACTATAACGAGTAGAAACATCGTAAAGTATATATTCCATGATCGTTTAGTGACCAGATTGTGAGAATCAAAAGAAAACAATTTTTTTAAAGTGGTAACGAGCTGCCACTTGCGGTAAAAAAAGACTACAAATATGAGGCCAGTGTAAATTAAATGTACTTGCCAAGCGAACATCCAAGTGACATACATTCCACTAAAAGAGAAGTCACAATATACTAGTGCAAAAGAACAACAACCAAACAGTGCTGCAGCAAAAAATGTAATTGCGTGATGCCACCATTTACTGTTTTCTCGTGAAGGCAATTCATTTAGGGGACTTAGTGGTAGTAAGCCGAAAATCTGTGCAGTCAATTTGATGGGGAGAAATGAAGCAAAAGACCAAGTGTTGGAGAGTGGACGTTTAGGCTGCATGTCTCCTCAATAATGTGTGCAGCTGTATCTATTTTTGGTTTGGTGATTATATGGTGATTATATTGTGATTATCGAAGTGGAAGTTAATGGATTGTTCAATATTTACTGTTGGTGTTTGGCAAGTTTATCAATTAATCGATTCTTGTACGTGTGTTGATTTTTTTATTATAGAATTGTTCAGGAGCTCCTATTTTTTAAATTGACAATGTTTTTCACAACTGAAAGTGCAGGATTCACCTATAGAGAGGAGTAACGAACAATTACGTGCTACTTTTAATTTTAAATTACAGTCGATTGCAACGAAATATTTCGGAAACAATAAGTTACGATTTATTAATCAATTTTAAACTGTTGTAAGATTATAAAGTAGGAGATGATTACACCAACAATCTGTAAACAAAGTTGAATAAGTTTACATTTTCGTTCAATTTTGAGTAATTACCGAAACAAGTAATGACTTTTTGATTTCAAAGAATCCCCAAGCTGTGAAGTGAACAGGTTTGACATGGTTAAGGAAAGCCAAATGCTAGAGGGGAAAAAAACCAGAATTGGAGTAAAAACTTTTTTAACACCTAGAATTTACTTTGCATGTTGAATGATCTAGTTTTGATATGACGAAAATCAGTTGTCTTTTACTGTCTTCAACCTAGTACGAAGTTAAATAATATAAGTCAAATGCCAAAAAGTATAAAATCTGTATACTTACTGCTTCAGTAACGTCACTGCATGCAATCACCAGAAGGAATATTTTTCCAAAAAAAATAACATTGTAATACAGAAGGCGAAGAACCACACCATAGTGATTATTGAATGCATATAACACGTAAGAAAACGTACAAACTCTAACGCACAAACAACAGATACAACCAAAAATCAATGGCCCTAAAAGCTTATTCAACTCATTAGCAATTTGACATAATTTACAAAAATTTTGACAGCAAATTTTGTAATCTTCGAGTGACGCATCATTCAGTTTAGACGCAATTCTCCTGAATTGATACTTTAAAGCGAAACAGGAAAAAATTAAAATTGATTCACTCGTTAATTGAATGACATTGTCAAAAATAAATCGAAAACTGTCAGCTAATGTTGTTATTAAAGAATTGCCAGAATCGTATTGGTAAACGATATAAACAATATGAGAAATTAAATCTGTTGTTAAAATGAAGAGAAATAACATAAAGTAAATGTGCCAAGATCTTTTGGTGACTAGGTTATGAGAATCAAAAGAAAACAATTTTTTTAAAGTGTTAACGAGGTCCCACCTGCGGTAAAAAGTGACTACAAATATGAGGGCAGTGTATATTATATGTGCATGCCAAGTGAACGTCCAAGTAAAAGTTGTTCCAACTAAAGCGGATTGACAATAAACGAGTGTAAAAGACCAACAGCCAAAGAGTGCTGCAGCAAAAAATGTAATTGCGTGATGCCACCATTTACAGTTTTCTCGTGATGGCAACTCATTCAGGGGACCTAGTGGTAGTAATCCGAAAATCTGTGCAGTCAATTTTATAGGGCGAAATGAAGCAAAAGACCAAGTGTTGGATAGTGGAAGTTTGAGCTTCATTTCTAGTCAATATTCTGTTCGGTAGTGTGCATTTTTAGTTTGGTGCTTATGTGGTGATTATCTAATTGGAAATTAATGGTTGTTCAATATTTACTGTTGGTGTTTGGCAAGTTTTATCCATTAATCGATTCTTGTACGTGTCATTATAGAAATTATTCCATGGTCTTGGCTTTTCTTTATGGTTTTGGAATGGTTTGAGAGTCTGTCGTTTTCGAATTTGTTGTCGATGTGTTGACAAGTTTGCTGACTCCATTTTTGCGAAGAAGCATTCAATGTTGTGTCACTGACGGACAGAGCTCTCTCTAACCTTTTGTGGGCCCTGGACAACATGCTAAACTAAAGCCCCCCACTTCAATTTTTTTTCTGTGAAGTTACAAGTTATGATAATGTGGTAAACGAGCCATAGTTCATGAATCAAATCTTATGATCTTGTAAATTTATTTATTTATTTAAAATTTTTAATTGAGAGTTACTGGAAAAAATTAAAATATTTATAAAATTGAGACCCCATTCTAATTTTAGGCCCTGGGCACGTGCCCTGGTTGCCCAATGGGAGAGACGGCCCGCATTGCCGACAACGGGGAAGGGTCGGGCGTTTGCCCGGGATCGGCCGCCGCTGGCCCCGCATTGCCGGCAACGGGGAAGGGCCGGACTTTGCCCGGAGAGCGAGGGGGATTCGGGCCCTGCTGACGGGTTTGTAATTATAGGTTTGAAAACTCGTTACATAATAGACAAAACAAGGCAACTTTGTTTCCTTAATGAAAACCATTTATTTGATTACAAATTTCACAAAGTGCTCATTTTTTTTATTTTATACAATAGACATGTCTTTTTTTCATTTAAGAATATGACGTATTAGTTACATTAAAAGGCTGAAAATCAATTCTAAATTGCTCCAAGATTACGCAGTAAGAGACGATTACTCCCAAAATCTAGAAATAGACAAGTGTTAAATTTACAAATTCCGTATGGAAACAATTTTGTTTCCACCGTAAAAAATAAAGATTTCCTGATTACGAAAAATCCGCACGCATTAAAGCGTACTGGCCTAATTGAATGCAGGAACGCCAAATGCTTGAACGAAATTATCAATTCAAATTATTCGGTATTAATGTCTTATTGATTAAATCACCTTACAAGTTGACTGGTTAAAATTTGAAATTAACGCGAGTAATTGAAATTTAGTGTTTTCTCCCTGTAGAATTAACGGAACATTAATTTATCATCACATTAGAGAATATTAACTTACTGCATCAGTAACAGCATTGCAAGCCAGAATTAGAAATGTCAATTTACCCAAATAAAATCCGTCATAAAACAATGTGTAAATAAGGGTAGCCGGGGAATTACGAATTAAGTACGACACGTACGTCACGTACGACAAAGAACAAACACGCAAGGACAAAAAAACAACACAAATGAAAAGTAATGGATTAAAAATATCGTTCAATTCACGCGCAACTTGACCCAAGAAATTGTAATATTGACTGCCACTTTTGTACATCTGATCAGCTGAAGATTGTTTCAAGTCTCTGGACAATCCACAATATTGATTTTTCAATGCACAACAACAAAAAACAAAAATGACTTCACTTGTCACTTGAATTATATGTTCAACAAAAATTTTCATGAAGTGGGAATACAGAAAAACAGTGTTATCTAACGACCAGTTGTGATGAATATACACTAAATCTACAACTAAACTCATTGCAATAATGACTGAAAAGAACATAAAGTGAACTGACCATTGTACAGATGATTGGGAACGATAGTTAAACGAAAACAATTTTTGCAAAATACTAACTAACTGCCATTTGCGTCGATACATCGTGATTAATATTGATATTGTGTAAGTTTTGTGGAGGATCCATCCAATTGTGTGTGTATAGGAAGTGGCATCTGTATACACAATTTGGAAGTAAAGGAATACCGCAATGAAGGAACAACTAATCCAAATTGTAAGGAAATATGTGACTGAATAATGCCACCATTTAGTGTTTTCTGGAGATGGCAGGTTTCCTTTGTTTTCTAGTGGAAGTAAACCGTAGATTTTTGCTATTAGGATGAATGGATAAAGGGATTGAAAAGAGTAGTGAGTACTGGGTTGCATTTTTGCTGATGGTTAAAGAGTTTTTAATATCAAAATCAATTTTTACTTGAGTGATAACACAATGTTTATTCATGCTTGATTGATCGCTTTTGATAATGGGTAGAATATTATCTTGTGTTTCTTACTGTTTATGATTGATAGTTGTGTGTTTAGTTCTAATAGCTTGTATGGCTTAGGGAATAAAAATCGATTTATAGTGAACACTATTCATGGTGTCAAATAAGTTATAGACAGACAAACCACAGATAATTTTGGTTTTATTATCTTTTGTTTTAAAATTATGATGTAGTTTTGGAATTTGAGGTTTCCGCAAAATAAAATCTTTGCATTGCCAGATGTAACTCTTAGAAATATGAGATGAAAAAGTTGACAAATAGTGAAGGGTGCAATTAAAGGTCTGTGACTGGTTTAAATGTGTAGGATGTGCATTTAGTTTTATTTCCCCTTGCTGGTGGTGTGATAATACTCAATATGAAGTGGTGTGACAGTATACCACGTTCAATACACATTATTATTGGTATTAATACCCCATCATCTGTGGTGTGGTAGTACAGCACATATGGTTTGTTAGCAAATTATTCTTAAGTGGTTTTCATGATGTACAAGTGTAGGTTTGAATAAGGTAAAATGAAAAACTTATACAATGTGGTTATAATGGGGTGGCGTAGCTTCGGCAGTTCTAATAATGGCCGAGGGTGGTGCGACGGTACTACCAGATGGAATATGGTTTTGTGTTTTCAGCGATCTTTTTTATTTTATTTAGTATCTGGAGAATTATATCAGGAAATTTTTTTTCATTATACTAAATAAAATTCAAAATGTCGTTGAAAACACAAAACCAGAAATGCTGTAGTCGCGCCAACCACGGCCATTATTAGAACTGCCGAATGGGCATATTATACCACTGGTGGCAAGCCACCCGCGTGGGGCGCAAATAGCGAACTCTTTTCTACCTATTTTTTTAAGTTTAGAAAGCAGTAAACATTTTTAAGGTTTAAAAAGTTCTATATGGTAATCAGGTCGTTTATACCGTAGTCTTCTATTGTAATGTAAAGCGGTGCATAGCCGAGTTTGTCATGTTCAAAGCCATAAGAAGGATTGTATACAACTTTCCAAATGCACCTTACACTTTTATTTATAATTCACAATAGCTCATTTGTTGCAACACTGAGTAAATGTATCGAATACGAAAAGAACGCTTTTACGTTTTGGCATACTTCCCATCAAGTTTGAACTGCTCAAGGATTACAAAATAGGTTATAATAACTCCACAAACCTAAAAAAGATTTACAAAATAATAAAAATGGCTGTGTTAGAATTAAGTAACTTTACCGTAATGATAAGTGACTTTCTGATCACAAAAAAACCGTTTGCGGTGAATTGGGCAGGCTTGCAAGAACGGAGAAATGCCAAATGCTGGAAATACAAAGACATCAATGTTATAACATTGTATGATGACTGCTGCATGGTGTTGAGGGTTTTTGCATATTATGCCCTATCTGCAAAACACTTATTCTGCTTAATGCCGCATGCGATCACCGGCACCGCAGCGGAACAAGTCAAGCTAGAAAGGCAACGTCAAAAGAACAAAGAAATAAGCAAAAAACACTACAGTATACCACGCAAACCAGAAGACAATAAAATCTTTATATACCTTGCTTCTGGAGTGTTCAATTCTTGAAATTGACGCGAACAGCTGCAATTTACTTTCCTCAGCCTTAAAAAGAGAGTGTAAAAATATGTCCAGTCGGGTTTTATATGTACGTCAATTTTTTTACCGCTTCAGTAACGCTGTTGCAACTCAAAATCAGGAGAAAAATCTTGCCGATGAAATAACCGTTGTAAAACACCAGCCACAAAACCACACTAAGGGTGTGGTGAAACTTGTACAGCAAATAAGAAAATGAACAAATCCTGACACACCAAAAGCAGAGACATACGAAAATCAACAACGAAAATATATCGTTCAATTCGTAGGTAATTTGACACAAAAAATTGTAATTTTGACTGGAATTTTCAAAAAACTGACTCGACTGTTTGGCTAAACCACGTGACATGTGACGAAATCGGTTTTTTAGTTGGTTACAGCAAAAAATTAAAATAGCTTCACCTACTGATTGAATGGTTATTTCAATAGTTGTTTTGCTGTGACGAATTAGTAGCATTCTACGGAAACGGAAATTATATTGAACCATGCAAATGTAAAAAATTTCGACAACTAAATTGACCAAAATGACTGCCAGAAAGAACACAAATTGTGGGTAACGTTTTGTGTTTACAACAAAATTAACATCAAAGAAAAACAATTTTTTCAAAGTGGCCACCAAATCCCACTTTCGGTGAAAGAAAACAATTATCATGAGACTTGTGTAGGTGATGTGAAGTATCCATCCCATTATCCAACTGTAAAACGTGGGGATAACAGTAACGTGATAGTAGACGATTACAATACTTGAAATAATGGAAGTTGCGAGCACAAAGAATGTGATTGAACTATGCCAGAATTTCCATATTTCTGAAGATGGGAGGCCGTGTTTGCTTCCTAATGGGAGTAACCCCAAGATCTGTGCTGTTAGGATGAATGGACGGAAAGAAGTGAATGACCAAAAGTTCGAACGAGGATTTTTGTTTTGCATATTTGGTGATCTGGGTTTGAGGTAAGAGTTGCTTTCAATGTTATAAGAGGTTGTTTTTGTAGCTTAATGGTTATCGATTGAGGGTGAGTTTGTGAGTCATTAAGTTAATAGTCTTAATGATTTAGAGTCATTAAGTTAATAGTGTGGAGAAGTTTACATTGCAAGATTGAGTATGATGACAAATTAATCTACAGTAGATTACATTTTTTATCCCACAACCCTTTGTAGTCAAATGCTATAAAGACAGTTTGAACAGTTTTTTATAGAATAAAATTTATTATTTTAGACGAAACTACAACTGTTTTGAAAGTGAATACAAGAAAGTTAAAATTTTAGCAATTTCAGCTGAAACACTGCAATGAAACTAGTAATCTTGAATAGAACTGCAATTATTCTGCACTCTGCAGTAATCCTACTGTGAGAAAGATGTAAAATTACTACAGTTTTCTGAAAAACTACAGAAAACTGCAGTGATTATCAGTTTGAATGCAAATTTGTTAAAAATTTCCTGAAAAGTTGAAGAAATAATGCAGTTTTACTGCATTTTTTTGGCGTTTACCGTTATTTTATTTTTGTCTAATAACAAGCATCAGTATAATAATTCATGCATCTACAGTCATATTAAAATTTGTAATACTATCAATCTTGAACTCTTCCAAAATTATCAAATAGGTAACGATGACTCCAGTAGTCTAGAAAAATAACACGTTTACTTAACAATAACGTTATAATAATTATTAACAATACCGTAATTAATAATGGACGTCCAATAACAAAAAATCCACAAGCAGTTAGATGGATTGGTTTACATGACTTCAAAAGTGCTAAAAACTATCATCCAAAGATGTTATTTCTATAAACCGCCAATTACAATTTATACGTACTGCTAAATTCGAATTCTTCACTTTCAAATTATACGCGTAAAGTCGCCGTTTGGTATCATCTGCCTATAACGAACAAACATTAAAAACCCATAAAACAAGTTACTACAACCCAATTACCGAATCGGTCATGTAACTGCTCACTAATATCAAACATAAAATCTTCCCATAATACAAACAATTATAAAATACAATCCAAACTAACAGAGTTACGTCATATCCAAAGTTTTTATGATAGTTAATCAGTGTATAACAAAACGAACAAACCCTAACTGTCCAATAAGCGAAACCGAGACATATTAACGGTCCGTAAATGTCATTCAATTGTGACGTCACTTGAGAAATTTTTCTGAATTGTTTACAGAAATCTTCGTACGTTTTTTCGGACGGTATTTTAACCATTTTTAAATCAGTTATCACCTGATGTAATCGACTTCTTATAGCGAAACAGCAGAAAATTAAGACCGATTCACTTGTTAACTGTAATAAGTGTGCGATGCATAAGTTAAAGTGGTAATAAGCCCAAACGAAATTACTGTCATAAAAAATCAACACGTAAAAAGCAAACAACAATTCTATTGACAGAATGAATAACACAGTTGCTGTGAAAATGTAGATTTGCGGGCAACGCTCACTAGATGTCGCATTACGCTTGTCCATTGTAAATAGCTTTTTCAAAATGCGAACGAAATCCCATTTGCGGTAAAAGAAATTTAAGGGTGTTGCGAGGGTGTAAGTAGAATGAAACATCGTTCCTATGACCCAAGTAATGTACAATGGTTCGGAAGTTATATGGTAGTGAATTAGTAGAATCATGCTGAATAGGGAAAGTAATGTAAAAATATATGTGACTGAATTGTACCACCATTTCCAGGTCGCTGGTGATGGGAAGCCATCTTTGTTGTTACATGGAAGCAAACCGAGGAGTTTAGCGATCTTGAAGAATGGTTGGAAAGCAGTGAAGGACCACGATATGGGCTGACGAGGGGACATTTTGCATCGGTGGTAGCTGATAGGTAAGTGACGAGTTTTTTGTTTTTTTTCTTAATGGGTTCGGGTAGATAGGTAGTTTGTTTACGTAGTTTTGATTGATGAGACATTGATTACTAAATGGTTTTACGATGTGACAAGGTGGGATGGTTGTAGTTTAACATTATTTTATTTCACGCCGGATTCTTTACATGTAATAATACAGAAATTTCTCTCTCGTTTCTAAAAGTTTTACCAATTATGTTTTTTTATCTTGTGGGATATTTTTGATGCTGAAACCCTCAATTTCCATTTGCTCCAAAATGATGAAATAAGTGAGAACCGCGCTGAATATCTGTTGAAGATAAATAT
>JAQGAS010002365.1:0-10921 GCA_034686365.1 Pachymerium ferrugineum
TTCTTATGCTGAAATACTGCACGTGTAGCTTTCTTCCATACATAATATTTTGAATCATTTAACTTTTTTATTTTTTTTAGCAAATTCCATGTTAAAACAAGATGGCTCCTGGAGAAACACACTGCTGAGGCCTAAATAGAATGTTCGATTGTTGGTGTACTGTAAGCCTTTTTTCACCACGTGAACCAAACAGGAGGTTGATCCTGAACCAAACAGGAATTTTATTTTCAAGATTCAAACTGTGAAAACTTTCTAATTAACAGGATCAGCAGAAACAAACTGCAACTGGTCCTGGGCCCATAACCAAATGTTGATTTGGCAATAAACCGAGTGCTTTTTTCTTTTAGAAAATTGCTCTATAAAATTGCACGATTAATATGATTAAGAAAAAAAATATACTATACTGACACAGGCACTTCTTCTCCTTCCTAGCATAGGCTAAGATCATAGGACACCTGGTGAAATTTATAGCGTTTCTGTAAAATCTGAAACTTATTTTGCTCATCTTCATGATGTACGTTGTCATTACATCATGAAGATGGGAAAAATAAGTTTGTAATAAGTAAGATGTAATGACAACGTGCTTGTGTTAAACGGCGTTTTGCACATACACTGCAGTTTTCACCAGGTGTCCTATGACTTTGGCCTGTGATAGACCCTTTTGAATGATTGAGAAGGGTTAATGCCATCGTCCAGGTCTAATCTTTCTTTGAGCTGACTATAAGTGACCAACTTGACCACAACCATAACAAGTCAATGTCGATTTTGCCTTATTGTTTGGACAGTTAAGCTTTATTATTCTTCTTCTTTTGAACAATTTCTTTCTTTATTTTTCTTCTTCCAAGTGACCAATTGTTCACAATTGTAATATGTGACTGATTTACCTTGATTTGTTCCCTTAGGTTGGAATTGGCCTCTTAGAGCCTACACCTCTGGGCCCATAACATGTTGAATGTACTGTACATCCAACAGGTTATAGTTGCCATTCATATAGGATTTAATAGGAGTGGTACAGAGCAAAGGATCCTGTAGCCTATAGGCAGTAGGTGTAAATAGGCATAACACTGTAGGAATAGTTTTATAGGATCCTATAGCTTTTCTTATAGCAATCAATAGGACCGCTACAATTTTCAGTTCTGCCATAAGAGGGCCTGAGGGTTTCAATTTATAGATTCTTATTATTTCCACTGTTATGCACATTAATTAATTTTGTTTATGCGATAACTTTTTTCAATTTGAATGTAAACAGTAACTGGCTACGTTTTTTCATGTATTTATTTATATTTGTTATGTCTGCATGGGAGATGTGTTCATGGGCTAAGCCTAAATTCTTCAATAAGGTACATATCTTCGTGGTGCTCTTCTTGTCCTAGTCGATCTTCTTAAAGGTATTTCTTCCTGTTTATTTTCAGTTGTTCCCTTTCTCCATTTTCTACCCTTTTGACCATATTTTCCTTTAACATTAACTGACTGATATGGCTGCTCTTCTGTTGGATGCTTTGATGATATTAGCATTGGCCACATTTCCTCTACCTTTTGTTTTACAGCTTGACCTTCCTCTTGATGTTGTTCTTTCTCTATTCTAGGTCTCAACTGGTTTATATGTCTTCTGGTTACTCCTCCATCCTTCATCTGGACCTTATATACAACTTCCCCTTCTCTCTGTAGTATCTTCCCTTTCCACCATTTTTCACCAGGTGTGTAATTTCTAAACCAAACCAGTGATCCCACTTCAAATTCTCGTCTGTGCACTTCATCACTTCCGGTCTGTATTCTTCTAGGTCGAATCATCTGCAGCAAACCTCTAAATGTTTTATCTTGCTGGGAAACGCAGATGGAACCTAATGGCCAATCTCAATTTTCCTGGGCAGGCAAGTGCTATAACCAGTGCTCCTTCGTAATATCTCTGCAGGTTTTTCTCCACGGCCGGCAAAATCAGGAACATATCCCTTGGCAACCGTCGTTGTACCTCCCCCAACAATTCTTTCAACTTCCTTGAAGGGAGAAAATAAGGACTCAGTCTTCTCTGCGTGGTAGTATCTAGTGCAGCAAACAGCTGATGAACCTCTCTACTAATATCTTCCCTTACTAACTCTAGCAAGCTAACTTGGTTCTGTATTAAAACCAATTGTTCTATCTTCTGTACACGCCCACCCAAATCGGATACTGTCTGCCCAATTGTAATCAAATATTTACGAATACTTTCTCCCTGTTCCACTAAATGGCTCAACAATGTAGCTTGTTCCTCTAACACATGCTGAATCTGGTTTGCATTTAACCCTAATGCATCCATTCTCCTACTCAGTGCGATTAGCTCACTATCCTCTGCTGTACCAAATAGAAATTTCAGCACTTTACCTCCAGCATGCTTTCATACTGTATTAACCTTGTCTGCATTTTAACCATCCCTTCTAACATACAACTCGTTTGGGCCTCTGAAACTTCATTAACAGATTTCTCAAATAAACTAACAGCTGAAACTTGTCCCAAACAATTTTTAATTACCACTACCTCTTTCATTAAAGAACCAAAGAAATCTGCATACTCTCTGAAGTCTATCTGAACCATAACTGTCCGTTTGTCTCCTGAGAACACGTATTCTCCTTGCCTACTAAATATTACTCCGGTTTCCAAATTCAATGCCCTAACAGCAACTATCCACAAGCAAAGATGAAGGAGTAGCAGCATGCTAGCCTAAAACGAGACAAAACAACTTATAAATACAGCTATTTATAAGAAAACTAATAATATCCCAAAGCAATTCTGTCTATGTCTAATGGTGTTGGAACTCCGCGAGCACTAGGCATGACCCAGGGATAATCAGGGACAGACCCTTGACTTCTTGTTTGGCGTCCCAACTGCGGAAGAAGAGGAGGAGCGATTGCAGGTGGAGCATCATCGTTAGGGTTTTCCTGCTCGTTAACCTCATCATGATTCTCCTCCCCTCGTCCGGTTCCTGGTAACATCCTAGGAGGGTTCCATATTAGATCATCAACATCTTCATCAAGAGCACCATTTGGCTCAGGACATGCAATTCCTTTAGCCCTTTTTAGTCTATTAACATGCACGTGCTCTTTTTTCTTAGTTACCAATGACTCGATTTCAACATTTACTGGCGATTTGAACTTTAAAATCCTGTACGGGCCTTTCCATCCTGGTGTCAACTTTTTCACAAGTCCCTTACCCACAACAGGATAATTCAAGAAGACATATTCTCCTATTTTAAAATCTACCTCCTTAGATTTTTTATCATAGATTTTCTTTCTCTTCCTTGATTTTTCAGACAGATTCTCTTCTGCTCTTTTAAATGCGTAACTGAGTCTTTGGTCCAACTCTTCCTTGTAATCACTATCATTATAATATGGTCCTGTTGGTGTCGGATTGAACATGAATGGTATTCTTGGCTCTTGGCCATAACGAAGATAGTGAGGTGACTTTTTTGTACTGGAATGTGGCACTATATTGTAAGCGGTCACTGCAAATGGCACCCAATCATCCCAATCGCGTTGGTCCTTCTGAACATAATGTTTCAGGTGACCAGCCAAGGTTTCATTATATCATTCAGTAACTCCATTAGTAGCTGGATGGTATGAAGTTGTATAGATCCTCTTTATATGCAAAAGTTCACAGACTCTTTTCATAACCTCTGATGTAAAATTGCCTCCCCTACCAATAATACGGCATGTCGCAATATGATGTTGTTCACAAAGGCTTTCGCAACTGTTTCTGCCTTCTGATCTGGCATTGGAACTGCTTCCGCATAACGAGTTAGGTGGTCTGTAAACACTAGAATATAGCGATTTCCATTGCCTAAAGTAGGGAAGGGTCCCACTATATCCATTGATGTTCGCTCAAAAAAAAAATATACGGACGAAAACTCTTGCATAGGAGCGCGTCGTCCACCCGTTGTTCTTTTCAGCCTCTGACAAGACTGGCACTCCTCGCAATATTTCTTGATATCTTGCCTCATAGTTGGCCAGTAAAATCGAGGCAAAATAGATAATCGAGTTGTTTTATTGCCTCGGTGTCCGGCAAAGGGCATATCGGGATGAGCCTTCAAAATCTCTGGAATCAAACTTTTCAGTGCCACTAATTGCTCCCATTTCCGATAGACATCTGGGCCTCCCACCGTTTGAGAATGATATAAGACTACCTCTTCATCCAAATAAAATTTCGAAACATCGTCGGGCAACTTCCCCTCAAAAGGTTTTTCATTACCAGTCTCTAGATGACTAATTAACCCGCTCCACAAGGGGTCCAACTTCTGTTCCTCCTTCACCAACTCCTTATTCCAAATTGGCCTAAGTTTATCTTTGCTCTCAACCTTTTGAATTTTATTTACAATTCTTGTGTGACTTAGTACATCGGCATTTTGGTTGCAACTACCCGCCTTGTGTACAATCTCAGTCATATTCCAACAAAAATAAGTGCCACCGCAACACCTGCGAAGTTAATATTCTTGATCGTTTCCATCCTTTTAAAGGCTTGTGGTCAGTTACTACGGTAAAACGATGGCCATAAACATAACATCGGAATTGCTTGATAACGAAGACAACTGCCAATAACTCTTGTTTTTTTGTGGTATATCGACTTTCTGCGGCATGCAGCTGCCTACTCGCACATGCGACTGGATGTTCTATGCCATCAACTTCCTGTGATAAAACTGCTCCAATGGCAATCTGACTTGCATCAGTAGTGATCGTAAATGGTGTTGAAAAGTCTGGATAGTGCAACAGCGGCTCGGTTATCAAGGCTGACTTCAAACTCTGGAATGCCTTCTCACAATCTTCGAACCATGCAAAAGGCATCTCTTTCATAGTCAGGGCTGTCAAGGGATTAGTGAGAGTAGCAAAATTGGGAATATGCCGCCGATAATACCCAACTAACCCTAAAAATTCTCTTACATCTTGTACAGCGCACGGTCGAGAGAACCCTTTTACTGCCGCCACTTTCTTGGACTCGGCCTTACCCCTTCTGCAGATATATGATGACCCAAATACTCAACTTCTTTCTGTACAAACTGACATTTCTTTGGTTTTAATCAAAAATTTGCATCAATCAATCTATCAAAAACCTTCTCCAATCGAGTTACATGTTCTTCAAATGTCCTACTGAATACTATAATGTCATCCATGTATACAAAGCATGTGTATCCAATGAGTCCTGCCAATAGCAAGTCAGCTGCACGTTGCCACGTAGCTGGTGAATTAGCCAATCCCATTGGCATTCTCTTGAACTGCCAATGCCCATTTAATGTCGAAAATGCCGTCTTTTCCTTATCTTCATTCGCTACCCCAAGCTGCCAAAACCCACTCATGAAATTCATCACACTGAAGTAGCAACAATTTCCCAACAAATCAAGGGTTTCAGTGATGTTTGGCAGAGGGTAGGAGTCCAGACGCGTTTTTGCATTTAAAGCCCCGTAATCTACGCAAAAACGATACGCGCCATCTTTCTTTTTTACCAACAAGGCCGGAGCACTCCAAGGTGAATCTGATGGCTCAATTATATCTGCTTTGTATAGCTCTTCTATTTGGTTTTCCATTTTTGTGCGTAGAGCATGCGGTACACGATAGGGTGCAAGATGTATAGCCAGAGAGTCGCCCGTATTAATGTGATGTTTGATGTGCTCACAATACCCAAGCTCTTCTGATTTGAATGCAAAGGCTTCTCTCTTACGTTTTAATAAAGCTATTATTGTTTTCTTCTGATCTTCAGGCAGATGTTGTAATGAAAACAATACTTCACAGTCAATCTCTTCTTTGTCTGTTATGGCAGTTACAGTAGCATTACGTGTAGGTCCTTCTCGACCATTGACCTCTGCAGAATTCTTTTCCTCTAATGCATCATACTCTTCTGCAGGAACAAAAGAACCGACAGGCTGATGCCTTTGAAGTCTAATTGGCTTGGATGACAAATTCAGAACTCTCACAGGAATACGTAATTTATTATCTGGTGCAACCAAAACTCTGGCTACCAATAATGATTTTCTGTAGCTTCTATAATTCCCAATTCCTTCACCTGCCTTCCAGGGGCCACTGCCTGCACAATGCATTCTGACCGAGGTGGGAGCTCACAAGCCCTAGCCACCCTTACTGAAGTAGCTCTGTCTACTGATTGAAGAGTCTGCATTGTTGCTGTGGATCCCTTTTTCATTTCTTCTATCGCTGCGAGAGCGGATGCTTTGGTGTTATATAGGAGAAACAAATTGGTGATATTCTTGATACATTTCTGCGACCATAGTATATCGTAGCCATAAGTTAATAAAACATCCTTTCCCAATATACCCCCCACCTCTCCACTATGCAGATGACCACAACTATAAATGTTTACATTGTATCTTCTATTCCCCAATACTACTGTTAGCCTATATACCCCTTTAACATCCAAATGATGTTCAGTAACTGACTGCAACCTTGGAGCATTCTCTATCGATATCAAATGTTTGTTATGCTCCTTGATTTTTGCCATTGTTTCTTCGGATATCAGGGTTACATCCGAACCAGTGTCCACCATCAACACACATGGCATATTGCCAACAAATCCAACTACATACATGCCCTCTCGTATGTCTCTCTAGCATCTTGACATATTCTCTTTCTACTGGTTCTGTATTAGCCTTGACATCTCTTCCTACTGGTTCTGTATTAGCCTTGACATCTCCTCCTACTGGTTCTGTATTAGCCTTGACATCTCCTCCTACTGGTTCTGTATTAGCCTTGACATCTCCTCCTACTGATTAGCCTCCTCTTGCCTTACCGAGGAGGGGGCTGCTGCTCGTTTTTTGGATGAGCAGTCCCACCTCTCTCAGCATTTGGGCAATGTCTTGCAATGTGACCATATCCTTGACAGCAGAAGCATTGTATTTTTGCATTAGGGGACAGCCTATAGCTGCAGGGCTGCTGCTGCACAAGTCTAGGGGGCATTCCACTTGATGTCGGATACCCTCTTCCTCTGGGAGCTGATCTACAGTCTCTGGCTATATGATTTCTTTTATGGCAGTTATAGCAGATAATGTTACTGTAATCTCTTTTTAGCTGAGATTCACCTTTAGTACTGCTGTCTGTCTGCCTCTCTTTCTTTTTGTCTCCTTCTGACGTCTTATTTCTATTAGGGCCATTCTTTCCAACAGAGCATTCATTAATTGCCCTTCCCCTACCATGTGAACTTTGCTTTTTGCTCCAGGCAAGTTTCGTTTGGTTGCTCTTGGACTGCAACTTTGATGGCATCATCCAGTGTAGCTGGATCATGCGATAAAACAAACCTTCTGACTGGCTCTCTCAGACCCGCTATGAATTGACTTTTTATCTGCCTCTTCAACACGTCTCTAGCAATGTCTTGTCTCGCCTGGGCATCTGCCCCTTCTCCTAAAGGTTCTAGAGTGTCATATCCTAACATTTGTATCCTGGTTGCATAAGTTTTCACGTCCTTATCCGTTTTTTGTCGGCACTCTGTAAAGAGTTTTAACCTACTAATGTGGGGCTTCTTATCGAACCTATCGATTACCTTCTTCTTGAACTTCTTAAAGTCATTAATGACTGCCATCCCCTCTTCGTTCCAAATATGATGTCCAGCAGGGCCTGTCATCCTACATTTGGCCACTCCCATCTGCATAGCCTCATTCCAGCCACCCCTTATGCCCACTTACTCTAACATTTTGAAAAATTCTTTTACCTTTTAGGGTTCCCTCCTCCCCTGAAAATTGTGGTACCAAATTGGTTAAGGTACTGGTATTACCCCCAACATTTCCAGCATTTACAGCATTCTCAGCTTTCCAGCATTGTCATTCATTATGCTCTGACTGGCTTAAAGAAATTAAATAACCTAACCTAACACAAATTTAATAACTTTGAATACAAATTTAACAACTTTAAACACAAATTTATCAACTTCAAACACAAATTTATCAACTTTAAATACAAATTTATCAACTTTAAACACAAATTTAACCCTCTTTCCTTGAGTGGTACTTACAGTTTTACTGATTTTGTTTGAGGAATTGCTTTCCTTTTCACACAATTAAATTCTACCCTGGTTCAATCTTCTGGTTCTTTAGCTTTTTTGTAGTCAAACAGTTGCTTCTTGTAGTCAAGCAGTTGTTTCAGCTTCTTACAGTTCTCACAGTCACTCAGCTTCTTACAGTTCTCACAGTCACTCAGCTTCTTGTAGTCAAACAGTTACTTCAGCTTCTCACAGTCACTTAGCTTCTTGTAGTCACACAGTTACATCAGCTTCTCACAGTCACTTAGCTTCTTGTAGTCACACAATCACTTCCACTTGTTTTTCACTGATTTTTGTAAACTCTCAGCTCCTCCTTAAGACCAATCCCACCGCTGCCACCAATTGTGAGTACCTTACTTCTTCTTTTGGTCCTTTGGTCCGCTATTGGCTGGGACTTAAGAGTGGCCAACCAAAGTAATGTTGGAGGAGCAGAAATAACACAACCTTTCCTTGTAAAAACTCTCTCTATTCTGACACTCTTTCTCTCGTTTACTCTATTACAGAAATTTTATCTTCAGGTTCGTGTGACTCCATTGTTCCAGTGGTGACACATTCCTTTGTTTCCAATTCTCCTTGTATCATTTCACCATTAGAGTCAAGTTTAAATCTCACATTAAAGTTTAAGTCTAAGGTTAAGTCTAAATCTCACAAACGCATTGTTAAAAGTCAACAATTTTTGATAACTAGTACACAATTTCAACAAAATTAACGCGCCTTTTTATTTCTTTCTAATGAGGGAACACAATATTAACGAGAAGGAAATATTGTCTAACAGTGCACATTTGAACTTTTATTCGGTTCTTTAGCATTTTTATTCGGATAGTGTCTAGTGAAACCAGCGCCACTTTTGTTGAGGATGATCTCTTTAGTGTCAAAATTCAACGGACACTCAACGGAATCTTCGGCGCTATAATTTCGCTATTCATTCAAATAATTGTTGGTATATTTGTGTGTTGTTTATCGAAGAGCTTATTGCTGTCAATATTGCCTAGTATTCGTTGTTGTCATTTCTGTGACAGTCCAATGACGCTATTTTGCACTAAATCGCTCCCCCCAAATTTTTAATTCAATGATTACAAGAGATGCAGAAAACAATACACACATGCAAAAATAATATGCACAAGTAAAGTGTGCGAAAAAAAATAAGGTAAGCCAGTCGTATTGGTTAACCAAAACTAAGGAAGTAACCTTCAGCTGGAATAGATTTTTCCACTGCTGCTGGCATTCTTTCTTTTAATATGAATGCGGCCCCCTAGATGGCGTAACGAGCAAATCATATTGTATTGGAATTGGAATTAGTATCCTTACATTATTGTATATTGCAAGGTTTTTCATTCTTTTAAGTACAAAATTAATTCGATATAAAATTGTAGGGGCTAAAGTTAAAGTTGAATATTAAGATCAATATTATTGTGGTTTTAATCTAAACTTTTTCACTCTGAAATTAAATTATTTCTTATTTTCAAGGATCGAATTTATTTAATTCAAAAAATTAAATTAAGACTGAAGTAGCCGTTTTCAAGCGATCAATGATGCATGATTTGCTTTTAGTTTCAATATTACATGATGCAGTCAAATTTTATAGATATTAAACCAAAATAACGTAATTACAAATCATTTTAGGACAATGAATATGGTATTACCTTTATTGCAATTTTGTAATTATTATAGTTATAATGCACAAGTCTAACTTACGTTATTATGAACACACATATGTTAACTCTCCTTTTCTTACTCAAAAGTGAATTAAAACTAATTACATCTGAACTATTCCTGAAAAGAATATAATTCCGACACAACTGCAAGGAGCGCACTAAGAAATCATTTCCTGCGATTGACATTTCAATAGTAATAAAAAAAATTACAAACACAGGGTTCTTTGATCATCATTTAACAATCTTGACATCTGGGAAATCACTTACGGTTTCATTGACATCTTGAATCACGGAATGGATTATTAAATATTTATCAATACACAGCGAAAAATTTACAGGAAAAAATAATTACCTATGCTGATTTCCCAGAAATTAATAACCTCGATGTTGGCTTTAATAAATGTTCAAATGCTATTGTTTTTGACATCAATTCAACTGAATTTGTAAAATTTGTCTGAATACACTTACGGTACCAATAATAATGGGCTGTATTTCTCAAAAGATTTCATAATTACTAATACCAACCAATTTATTTTAACCAATTACATCTCGTATGTTTTTAGTTTTACAATAGTTTGGTCCAACGAATAATATTTGTTAAATTAATTTTAAAAATCGGTTTTTATTGATTTCATAAATTTTAAATAAACTCTCTTCCTTCCATGTCTTGGTAACTATATTTTGCAAACAAGTGAAAATTTATTGTTTGCAACATATTTTCTAAAGTGCAAAAATACGGTGGGCAAAGTTTAAAAAATATATATCAAGTATTTATTGACAAACCTTGCAATGTAAAAAAAATTAGTTTATAATATTAAAACTAATGACCTGGCTTAAAAAATTGATGCAAATCACATTATCCAATCATGTGACAAATTGGAGTGACATAACCAATCAGTGAGTATTATTATTAGTGTCTGAACCATCCTTCAACTAAAAATAATAAATAATGCTGACGCATTTTGTGTGGAAAATTTGAGGATGCACATCAAAATTTTTTAGGTAATCAGTCATGCATATCACATATGCAATGCTAATGAATGATAAAACTGCCGTGAATAGGTGAATGGCCACATCAAAGTAGCTCGTGACATTAAACCAGGAAGAATTTGAACATGTAGTTCCCAACTAAATGTATATCCCACAATCGGCAACCCATTCCTTTTATAAAATTTTGTATATTTTCTTGGATTTTATTATTCTTTTACCTTATTTTTCTAGGTAGTCAATTAAGCTATGAAAAATTCATAGAAGTGTAAGCGAGA
>JAQGAS010002366.1:0-10916 GCA_034686365.1 Pachymerium ferrugineum
ACAATTGTACAAGTTACTGGCTCTCTAAATTCAAGGACCCAGGGTAGTTTGCTGGGGTCAAAATTTTCAAAGTCTGATTTCATAGGGAAGTTTCATTGGGGGGAGGCTAAAAATGTGTGTGTCTGAAGATGGTATGAAGATGTGTATTCTTGCTAAAATTGTATGATCTACATAGAAAATTGTAAGAGTTACTGGTGTTTGAAATTTAGGGACCATGGATAAAGGGGCAGTAAAGGTGTGTATGTTAAGACAAATACTTTGATGGAGTGAAGCAAGTTTTAGAAGATATGGCTGGCTCTGGGTCTAAGGACGCCATGTTGGTTTAGAAGGTATTTGGGGTCTATGTCATGTAACTTCAAATATAATAAAAATTAAAAGCTAAAACTTTTCGTGCATAAAGAGGGTATTGAGATGTGTATTAAAAAATAATTTCCTTGATGGAAGTAATGCAAGTTTGGAAGATATGGCTGTGGGTCTAAGGAAGGACGCCATGTTGGTTTAGAAGTCTATGTCATGTAACTTCAAATATTCTGCCCTTTTTTCTGTTTTAATATATTTAAAACTGGGGGACGAAAATTCATCCCGGTATTGAGCCCCTTCGTACGATCAAAAGGCGCAGTCAGGGAAGTTGCTCTTCTGTGTATTCCCTTCTTTTTTTTATCCCAAATGTGAGTATAATTTCTATTTACCTCCTACCAGAGAGAGGCACAACTACGGAATCAAACAAAACCCTCAAAAAATAATAAAATATCACTTACATTTACATTTGTAGTTACGAACGAAGGTGAATTCCGAGTTACTAGTAACCTTAATTTTTCAAACAAGTTGATGTATTGTATCAAAGACTACTAAGGTGTATATGGAAATCTGTAAAATAAAAATAAAATATGTAGGTTAAATGTGTCGGGTCAATTTTAATTTCATAGCTTAATATCACCCTTTTTTTAAGTTAAAATGTCTGCCGTATTAAAATCTAAGCAGCGCACCGATTGATTTTAAGAAATCTACAAACCGATGCGCACTGATACGGTAACGACGGTTTAATTGCGTAAATGTCGTTCTGAGATGCTCAGGAAAACTGTTAACATCCATAGAGTAAATTATCAACAAGAAAGAGTCGCATCTGCAAAATGCTGCACTCCGGTGAGAGATTTTGGGACCAAATTCATCAACATATCGCACATTTTGATACATTTCTCTGCTTAAAAATAAAATAATCGAATGCATTTCCTTTGACGATTAGTTTAAGATTCGTATACCTGTATCTATTGGTTTGTAGATTTGCCCAAAATTTCAACATTTCGTAAACATTAATTTCTTGAATCTTGTATAATTTTACGCTACTTGTTGTGTTTCTTTTATTTTTATGATTTTCAAAAAGCATAGCTCAGGATAATTTTTTTTAAAAACAAATATAAAATATGACACATCCTGATTGAGAAGTAAAACTATATTTTAAGATATTAAAAAATTTATGAACTATTGTTTATACGTAATCACTTTTATACATCCTGAACAAGAATTATAAGAAAAATCAGTTTAGCTGCAACCTCCGTTACAACATGAAGTTCTTCCTTTTAAGTAAGTACTAATTTTTACATTAGGGAGTTTGCGCCACTCGACACACCCTTACACCTACGACGATTTACGAGATTCGCAGTTAACGAATCTTCGGTCTAACGCCGGTTCTACGCAGTTAACGAATCTTCGGTCTAACGCCGGTTCTACGCAATTCGTAAATCGTCGTAAGCTTTGGTATAAGTGTAGGTATAAGTAAAGTTGCGCTAAAACCTTATTATCCATCTTAAATAGTGTAACTAGATTGTTTAATCCATTCTGAAATAGGCCTCGTCGTCTTAGTGCAACTCGCATCATGTCAGAAAACATGCGAAACAACAGCAATTCAAAAGGAGTTTATTACAGTTATAAAAGCAAAATGTTTTGAAGGAAACCCCAATAAAGTTGATGAGAAAACTTGCGAGCGAGTGCAACTAATAAAAAAAACACACTTAGGCAATTTCTAACGAATTACTTTCAGGGATTGGAAGAAAACAGGAACCGGAAACGTGAAATGCGATAGTAAAGACGTAGCTGAGTTGAAAACAAGATACAACTGCGATGAGAAATATGTAAAATTGAAAGTGGATTACGTGATTCAGGAAGCATGCCAGGGTAAAAAAAAAAAATTATTATTTTTTAAAGGCAAAGTTGGTCCTTATGCACTTTTAAATTTCATTACAAAATGTTATTTTTAGTATGTCCAAGGAGTTGTATGGAGTATGGAAGGAGTAGAAACCGCATGGTGAGACGTGACACAGTTTCTGAGCCCAAATGTTTTTCGCGCGCAAGGAGTTCCGGGTAACGTTTTTGCCACGAAATGGCGGAATATTACCCTTAATGCGTTGCGCATGAAAACCAACGGATTATAAATATATTCCACCATTTTGTGGCAAACTGGCGGAATATTACACACAGTCCGTTGCGCACACTTGGACTACGGTTGTGACGATTCTCACCAGACACTCTTTCCATACAACTCTTTGGTGTGTCCGTGAAAAATTTCCTTCAATACAGAACTCTTAAACGTCTTGTACTGTGTAAACAGGTCAGTGTCAATCGTTACAATCCACCTACAATGTTTTTAACACTGATCAGTTTTCTATTCTGGATATACATATTTGAAAACCCTAAACATCCCATTTACCAAGAGTTTATAGTAACTCTATATAAACATATACAACTCTATACTCTCTTTGCTTTACTAATAAATCCAAAAAGAAATTTTTTTTTCAATGTTATGAACCTTTTCAGAAATTTCAGATAAACGTCGCGGATGAAGAGCGAGTCATCCCAGAATTATCAATAGATTAAAATATATTATAAAATAAAAAAAGCTAAATTCATATATTTCAATACACACACAAACATGTACTAGTGGGTTTATCTGTTAATACATTAATCGGTTCTAAAAATAAAATTTCATTTCAAATTCAAACTATTCAAACTATAGCAACTTAAAAGTTTAACCTAAACAGTTTGTATAAGCATTACCAATTTATTATGTGATTTTTTTTCCGACTCCCTTGAATTATATACAACTATTGTCCTTCTCGTTATCAATTCTAAATATTTAATGCCATCCACCATTTTTTATATAAAAATATAAACAAATTAAAAATTCTCACCTTGCAAAATGATTTCGTATTGATTGTAGTGTATATGGATATCTGCAAATAAAACAAAATTTAATGAATTTTAATTTCATAACTTATATTTTTCATTTAAAAATATCAAATATACAATAAAAATTCACTTCTGATATCACGTATCCTGATTGAGGAGTAAAAATTGTATTTATGACGATATTAAAAAATTAATAAACTACAGTTTTATACATCCTGAATCAGTTTAGCTGCAACATGAAGTTCTTCCTTTTAAGTAAGTACTAATTTTTACATTATTGACGATTTACAAGATGCGCAGTAAACGAATCTTCGGTCTAACTCCGGTTCTAGGCAATCCGTAAATCGTCATAAGCTTTGGTATAAGTGTAAGTATAAGTCGCGTTGCGCAAACTCCCTATTATCTATCTTGAAAAAGAAAATTGTATAACTAGATTGTTTAATCCATTCTGAAATAGGCCTCGTCGTCTTAGTGCAACTCGCATCATGTCAGAAAACATGCCAATCAACAGCAATTCAAAAGGAGCTTCTTACACTTGTAAAAGCGACATGCTTTGAAGGAAATCCTTACAAAATTTATGCGGAAACTTGCGAGTGAGTGCAACTAACACATAAAAATATCTAGGTAATTTCTAATGTAGTACCTTTCAGCGAGTGGAAGAAAACCGGAACTGAAAACGTGATATGCGATAGTAGAGAAGTAGATGAATTAAAAACCAAATACAACTGCGATGACAAATATGTGAAATTGATAGTGGATATCGTGATTCAGGATTCATGCCACGGTAAAAAAAAAAAAACTATTTATTATTTTTGTTAAGGCAAAGATGGTTCGTATGTATTTTTAAATTTCATTACTAAATTATGCGTCTAAGACGTTGTATGGAAGGCGTAGAAACCGCATGGTGAGACGTGGCACAGTGTAGGTTTAAGTCAAGTTGGGAAAACTTCCTATTATCCATCTGGAAAAAGAAAATAGTGTAACTACATTTTTTAATCCATTCTCAAATAGGCCTCGTCCTCTTATCACCATCATGCCACAATTGCGAATCATTACCAGTTCAAAAGGAGTTTTTTACACTTATAAAAGCAACATGTTTTGAAGGATACCCCTATAAAGTTGATGCGGAAACTTGCGAGTGAGTGCAACTAACAACAACAACAACAAAAAAAAAAAAAACATTTAGATAGGTATTACTTTCAGGGAGTGGAGGAAAACCGGAACCGAAAACGTAAAATGCGATAGTGAAGAAGTAGTCGAATTGAAAAGAAAATTCAACTGCGATGACGAATATATGAAATGGAGAGTGGATTATGTGATTCAGGAATCATGCGAGGGTAAAAAAAAATTATTTACTATTTTTTTAAGGCAAAGTTGGTACGGATGTATTTTTAAATTTTCTGTGTCCAAGGAGTTGTATGGAAGGAGTATATGTATATGTATATACGTGAGACGTGGCACAGTTTCTCTGAGCCGAGGTGTTTTTCGCGCGCAAGGGGTTCTGGGTAATGTTTTTGCCACGAAATGGCGAAATATTACCCATAATGCGTTGCGCATGAGAACCAACGGATTATGAATATATCCCGCCATTTTGCGGCAAACTGGCGGAATGTTACCCACAGTCCGTTGCGCACGCTTGGACTTCGGTTGTAATCACTTTTCATACAACTCTTTGGAGTGTCCGTGGAAAATTTCCTTCAATACACCCTACTTAAACGTCTTGTACTGTGAAAACAGGTCATGATCAATCGTTACAATCCACCTAAAACGTTTTTAACACTGATCAGTTTTCCATTCTGTATATTTGTTTTAACGACTGCGTACCCGTTTTACCAAGAGTATATAGTAACTCTATATATACATGTACAACTCTATACTCTCTTCATTTTACTAATAAAGACTTTTAATAAGTCATAAATCAAAAAAGAAATTTCTTTCAATATTATGAACCTTTTCAGATATAAAACGTAGACGTCCCGGATGAAGAGCAAGTCGCCCCAGAATTATCAATCTATTATAAAATCGAAAAGGAAAATTCATATATTTCAATACACACACAAACATGTATAATAGTGGGTTTGAGATTTCGACATTTACATCTCTCTTAATTATCTGTTAATACATTAATCGGTTCTAAAAATAAAATTTCCTTTCCAAATTGAGTAAAAATTATTAATCTTGATTCATACCGATCACTTCAAAAACTCATTTATACAAACAACCTCAAACTGACGATTTTGCGCAATATGAAACGAGAGAGAAAATATATTTTGATTCGATCGTTCGACAAGACATTCACGAATCAGTCTTATACTTTCTATCAAGTTTTTTATGCAATATAGCTGGGCAATACCGGTTTGGATACAGATTTCGATCTACTCATAAACTTTAAATTGGCTTCTCAATGTCAATGGTGGGCTACTATTCAAACTAAAGCAACTTTAACGGTTTAACGTGAACAGTTGGTATCAGCATTACGGGGTTAGAAAATTTCGAAAGCTGTGATACGAATTTATTATGCGATTTTTTTTTGCCGACTCCCTTTAATTACAACTATTGTCCTTCTCGTTATCAATTCTAAATATTTAATGCTATCCACAATTTTTTGTGTAAAATATATAAACAAAATAAAAATTCTCACCTTGCAAAATGATTTCATGTTGATTGTAGTGTATAGGGATATCTAGAAAATAAAACAAAATTTAATCAAGTTTAGTTTCAAAACTTATATTTTTCATTTACAAATATCAAATATATATAATTAAATTTACTTCTGATACTACATATCCTGATTGAGGAGTAAAAATTCTATTTACGACCACATTAAAAATTTCTACGCTATTCATACATCCTGCACAGTCTAGCTACAATTTCCTTTTAGGATCAACTTCATATCGTAACCGAAGTAAGTAAGTAATTTTTAATAAACGCGATAAAGAGTTTTATAAGCTTTGTCATTTAAGCACAACTGGTGGTGATGTGGGTAAATTCTTGTGAAACTAAAGATTGTGCAGAAAAATATGCTCGATACAAAACTTTAAGGTAGCAGTATTTAAACACATAATTTACTTGCCTTTTGACATCTTTTCCCAGCAACGTCACTTAAGATTCTTCCATATTCCATCTCCTCCACTTATCAATTAATCGACTTCTTTCGTACATCTCTAGAGAACAATAATCAGTTGTAAAAATAAAATTTTCTTCCAAATTAAGTATCGACTATTAACCTTTATCGCCGCACTTCGATGAAACATACTTCAAAATGGTGTTGAAACTCCTCTCAAAATGACATTTGCACAGTGTCTGGAATACACCAATAAAATGGTTAACGATTCCTATAAAAAAAGATTAAAAGTTTAACCTTTTGGCAAGACAATTTTTGAATTAAGTTCAGATTTGATACGATACCTTTGCGCGACGATAAGCCTATCACTCGCTGAACGTCGGGTAACAAGATTATAATCGCCATCTAGTGAGCACAAAATCAACTATTGTAGCAGATGTTAAAGAGTGCGTAACGGTGAAAGTAAACAACTAAGAAATGACATAGACTTGACAGGAACAGGCTTTCATCTTGATTGTAGTGTGTAGGGATATCTATAAAATAAAACAAAACTTAATAAATTTTAATTTCATCGCTTAACGTCACGCTCTATTTTTGATTTACAAACATCAAATATTACACATTCTGTTTGGAGAGTAAAAATTATATTTACGACGATATTAAATACTGTATATCCTGAACAGTTTAGCTGCATCCTCTTATTTTTTTTGTAATATGGTCATCTTGTGAGGCAATCGTTAGTCGCACAAAGATTTACTCACAGTCAGATCACCACCACTTTATTAACTAAGTTTCTTAGACATTAAATTATTGAAAAGAAATAGCAACTCCAGTGTAAAATTGGTCAAAGTCACCTATATGTTATGTTTTACAAAACCTTGTCCTTAGATGTCTAAAGATTAAACTATTGTTATTCTAGAATTCACACATTTCTGTCTCTTAACCATTCATCAGTTTTACTCATTTTTGTCTAATTTGCAAATTAACCCAACAAGTATAAAACTTATCAACATTGTAAAAATCTAAAAATTTTCACTTTAAATTAATAAATTTATAAAACGTGTAACAGGTTACACATTTCAGCTGTAAAAACCTGCATTTCTTGTATAATTATTTAAATATATGTACAAAAGATTAATATTTTATTACTACTTGCTTAAAATATTTCAAATATTTACTCTTTTCCTTCATAATTTCAAATTGTTTATACCTTTTTGAGCACTCACATCAATTATAAATGCTCACTTCCGACTTTCAACTTTCAACTGTGATGTTTTACACATTTTTTTCAAAAAAGTTAATTAGAAAGTGAACTTTTATAATGATTAAAATGTAACTAAAGTAAAACAGCAGTAAGCTGTACTAATTGGAGTTGAAAATTCCATATATTATATTTGTAACATTAAAGTCATTTAATTGCACATGTTGAAGAAACTTGTTATTTAAAACGGAGTGGCTATTTCCATGCGGGGTGAAAATGAAACTGCAATGTGTAAACTAATAGAGTCCCTTCAAAGAATATGGATCATTGGTGAATACAACAAGAACGCCGCTCACTTCCATATTTAGATAGTGGGACCAAAGGATGACCAATTCCAATTAGCCAATCACGAGCAAAGAAAATTACCGTTTTGGTTTTGAATTGAATACGTTGATTTATTTCATGCTGTGATTGGTTAATGGGAATGCTTATCATTTTTATCTATGATGGTCTGTTTTATTTAAGTTCATGTTCATGAATTTAGTTTTAGTTGCTTACATATAAAAATGCTCATTTCTATCTAAATTTATCAATATTGATTTTACAAAATGTATTTCCATTTGTTTAAACACTCTTTGTTTGCTCATGAATAAAAACTCAGTATTTACACAATGCATTGCGTATGAATGGTAACTCAGTATTTACCCAAATAATGTATTGCGCATGAATAGAAACTCTGTATTTACACAGCTAATGTATTCCATATGAAGTGAAAATAATCGTAGTTTTGGAGAGAATTTGAAAAACAAGACTCATACAGATGTTACTGCTTCAACCGTTCGTCACAAACTGAACTAATTGTAAGTACAAACGTTTAAATTTTATATATTTTTGTAATAGCAATCAGTGTGATTCACAACATTAAAAATATACGCATATTACAATGTAGACCCTCAAGTGGTCTTGATGGTGTAATTGTGGAGATACGTTTTCACGACTTTTTGGGTGTTATGTCCTAACTACAAGACACTGTAATGGCGATGTTGTCATTTCTCAGCATCAGACATTATCGCAATAAGGTCCAGATAAAGTGACACTATTATTGCTTGTCACACGCAAGAATGTCATTAAAGCACATGACACTGCAAACAAAAAATTATGTTATTAGTCAGCCAAGATGGCTCGAAATGAAATGACTGTACACTCGAGGGAGTGTCTGGTCATTCGTTTTGTACTTGAGTTCCACTACAAAATAATTATCCTCTGCTCTTTGGTACTGTCAAGTTAGATATTCATAAACATACACAGATTCAGAATCATCTCAATTCTCAAATCATTGGGATTTGGAATTTGAGATTTCAACCTTCAACTATCAACTGTGATGGTTTTGGTTATACAATATTGAAAATAAACATTTTATTTCAAACAATTTAATTGGGAAAATACACATTTTTTTCAAAAAAGTTAATTAGAAAGTGAACTTTTATAATGATTAAAAAGTAACTAAAGTAAAATAGCAGTAAACTGTACTAATTGGAGTTGACAATTCCATATATTAAATTTGTAACATTAAAGTCAATTAATTACACGTGTTGAAGAAACTTGTTATTTAAAACGGAGTGGCTATTTCCACCCCATGGGGGTGAAAATGAAACTGCAATGTGTAAACTGCTAGTCCCTTAAAAGAATATGGATCATTGGTGAATACAACAAGAATGCCGCTCACTTCCATATTTAGATAGTGGGATCAAAGGATGACCAATTCCAATTAGCCAATCACGAGCAAAGAAAATGACCGTTTTGGTTTTGAATTGAATACGTTGATTTACTTACACGCTGTGATTGGTTAAGTGAATGCTTAACATTTTTATCTCTGATGGTCTGTTTTAGTATATATTTACCAAATAAAAAGGAATGATTCGTAGGTTTTTAATGTTCAATATAGAAATTCATTACAACTTATTTCAATGAAATAAAATTCCATGGTATTAAATGACATGAATTTTCATTTCATATCTTAAACTGCACTTAACAAGATTAATTATTCTAATGTATTTTCCATCGGTTCATTTCTTTTGTTTTCACGAGTTAAGAGTTTTTTCTCATTTTCTAATGTCAATACATTATGTGGTCCATGTTGACTGGTAATTTGGTATTTACACAGCTAATGGATTATATATGAACTCAAGATGAAAACTTGTGAAAACAGCAAATGTAAGATGTGGAAAAATATTGAACAAACAAATTTGATGTACTTGACACGTTTGCTCACTTTACAAGATGAAAACTTGTGCGAATGTATGAGCAAACATTGAAAAATATTGAACAAACAAGTTCAATTTGAAATGTCCACCCACTCGATGAGTTGGTGAATTCTTATATTTGAACAATTCTTCACTTGTTTGCTCTCTCTTCAAGATGAAACTTGTGCAAACACAGCAAATGTAAGAGCAAATATGGAAAAATATTGAACAAACATGTTCAATTTGAAAACAACGCATTGACCATGATTTTCTAGTCATTTCCGAATATTATTTCAACTGGTCAGAGTTCAAAATTTCTTAATCGAGTAAGTTTATAGAAATATTAACAATTTTCATAAAGCATTTACTATTGAACCCTAGGATTAGTGCAGTTCAGTTTATTTTTTCAGCCGAGTAACTCAAAAATGGAAAATTAGTCTTACTACTCAATTAATCATTTAGGGTTTTCAAACATCTTGAAAAGTATTTTTCAACCCAGATGAGCTGCTTACAAACCAAACCGAAACTAATTTACTGCAGTTTTCCTAAACTGGTTCAGAGTTAGTATCTAATTCGGACTATTTGCTGTATATTTAGTATGCTTTCTATCTGTCTGGTATTTTGACATAGAACTAAACTCTTGAAAATAAAAGGTGTGTGATAGTGTGTAGGGGTAGACCCGTCGACCATTTTAGGTATTTATGACATGTCCCTATAAAGCCTGGTTCACACCGGTCACACTTTTGCTGTTCGCCGTTGCTGTTTGCCACAAACCAGATGCATTGTGGATTATAATTTGACCTCAATGCGCATGCGTGCGTAGTCCGTTTGCCGTTGCTGCTATAAACATGTTTGTTTTTTGGTGTTGCTGCTCGCGCAGCACGCCGAAAGCAGCAAATTGCGTGGCAGAAGTCACGATGACGTAATGACCGAACGTTTAGTCACCCACGTGACCATTCAGTCCACCCGCAACGTGGTTAAAATGGCTAACGAGGGTCTAATTGACGAAGTGTTGTTATAGCACTAAATTGTAATAACCATAAACTAACTTTCACAAAATAATTTCGTCCGTTTGTTATCTAAGGAGGCTGAATCTGATTGGCTCCCGCCCGCCACTTACGGTAATGCGGTATTAACATGCAAAAGGCAGTGTGAACCAGGCTTTATGATTCTTTTAAAGTGTATTTTCCACCTTAAAGGTATTGCATCATAGAGGTATTATTAG
>JAQGAS010002367.1:0-10911 GCA_034686365.1 Pachymerium ferrugineum
CAGTCATTTCAATGTTTCTAGGCCTGTCCATTCTCTCTCTATTAAATATTGTTTGTGTCGCAGTCAATCAACCGAACTTGTAAAAATAAAACGTGATAAAATGAATTGAGAGTTGATACGAAACGGGCAAAGTAAAACACATTTCAGTTTACACCAATTCCACTATAAAAATAATATTTTACTTCTTTACACGTGTTTCTAATATTTATACTTCATTTGATAATGGTCAAATTACTTTATAATCAGTTAAAATGCACAACTCTATTAACTAAGTTTCTTAGACATATACATTAAATTCTTGAAAAGAAATAGCAACTCCAGTGTATAATTGGTCAAAGTCACCTATATGTTACGTTTTACAAAACCCAGTCCTTATAGATGTCTAAAGATTAAACTATTCTGTTATTCTAGAATTAACACGTTTCTGTCTCTTAACCATTCACCAGTTTAACTCATTTTTGTCTAATTTGTAAATTAACCGAACAAGTATAAAACTTATCAACATTGTAAAAACCTTAAAATTTTCACTTTAAATTGATAAAGTTTTAAAACATATATCAGTTTACACACATTTCAGCTATAAAAAACTGCATTTCTTGTATAATTATTTAAACATACTTGCAAATAAATATTTGACTCCTACGTTTTTGGCTTTTTATCAATATTATTTTAGACTTTTTTAAAAATGAAAAATTGCAGTGTATTGAATTCAACTTGACCCAAAGCGCCACCTATTGATAAAAACCAGAATTATCTTCCAAACCCAGAACAAGTTTCTCCCACAATGACGTCATTTCAACCAGAATGGCTTCCAAAAGTGTTTACTTCTCATCTCAACCCACAACAAACCCAAAAACTATCAATCCCACAATTAATCCCCCACAAAACCAACTACCAATCAAACTCCCAAACCGTCCACATCCCACTCACCCGACAGTTATCTACGTAGCAGCACCGGGCATGTGTTTTGCACCGGCTGAACCAACAACAACAACCAACGAGCCAAACACAACTGACCTAAAAACAACTCAAAAGAAACGAGGCCGCCCACCAAAACTAGCCGACAACTTCCGATCATTCAACGAAAAAAGAAATTTCTCATCATCGAGTAAAAGAATTATAATGAACGTTTTTAATAACACAGACAAACTCTACCCAAAAGCGACGATACGGCAACGAATATGGAAAACGGCCGCTTTAACCGGTGTAGATGAAGTTATAATTCAAAAAATTAGACACGAAAATCACACTCAAGGTAATAAAAACTTATGAAAAAGATTCACGATTAATAAAACTAAAAATTTTAAACTTCTAGAAAAACTAAACGAGCGGATAAAGCGAGTTCAATACCCACAAGAAAAATCTTCCGGCTTTGAATTGTGTTACATTCGTAATAAAATCCATGAAATTTACCTCCGCAATGAATTCCCGACAGTTAAGAAGGTTTTAAACGAGATACGAAAAGAAAATTTCCGGCCAATAAATGCAAAAGTACTCAATCGGTGGCTAAGCGAAATTGGGTTTAAGTGCAAGAGGCTTAAAATGGCTCAAAAAGACGTTTTGGTAGAGTGTGATGACGTCATTGCTAGACGAAGAGAATATTTAAGACTCGTAATAAATTACAGAAACTCTGGTAAAAATATTTATTACATTCACGAACCTTGTTTTAGCGATGGTAATTTGTTTTATTAAAATTTTATAATTTATAAAACTTATTTTTGTTGTATTTTTAGGGGTACGGAAACAAGGAATTGTAACTATTGGATCATCGAAAGGTTTTGTAAAGGATTGTGTATTCGTTTATAAGTATGATTTCTATAATATTATAAATAAAAAATATTTTTTTCTAATGTTTTGTTTACTTTTCTTGTCTAGAAATGACGTCATTGATGAAAAAGTTGTAAATTTGTTTAATAAATGGATGGAGAAAATTTTCACTCGCATAGACCCAAATAGCGTCGTTGTGATTGATAAAGTTTTGTGTGCAAACATGGTTGCAGACAAACTGCCAACGCCCTCTTGCAGTAAAAAGTGTATTCAAGATTGGCTTGAAAGAAAAAAAATTAGTTTTCCACAGGATGCGTTGAAAGCTGAGTTATTAGTTGTAATATTAAAATTGGAGGTTCTTTTAACCCTTGAGTGTTGATGAAGGAATTTTTTTTTCCAGATTGTAAATAGTGTAATGGGTGAATATCAACTGAATTTTGTTGAAAAACGGGCAGTGGAGTTGGGATTTTGTGTGTTAGTGTTACCGTCTAACTATTGTCAACTTAATCTCTTGGAAATGGTTTGGTCTCAAGTAAGGACTCATTTTTTTCTTTCGTGTCGATTTTTAAAAATCGATATTTTAGTCGATTTAAAAAATATCGATATTTTAGTCCATTTTTAAAGATCGATTTTCAAATATTGTTTAAATTTTTGAGAATTGGACCATTATAACGTAGAAAACGCGGGTTGTATTTCGGTAAATTTAATCATTTTAGTATTTTTTCCAAAGTGCGCATGTCCTCGGACTTAACCAAATTTTGTTAATTAAAAATTACACTGCACTATATCAAATGGTTAAGTCATTGCAAACTTCTGCATAAAGTTAAGGTCACACCAAATATAATGTAACTTGACTCAATTCAGAACTGTACGATCACATCACATTATTCATTTACGCTACGTTAACTCAAGTGTGAACATGGGTGAGCACTAAATTGCAAACAACTCATTTTTATGCCTTTTTTTTTTTTTAGATTGAAACTGATTCCATATTCCCAACCGTGAATTTAACTTTAAAAGAGCTAGAGTTGCGAATAGAGGAAGTGACGTCTGGTATTTCACCTGATACGTGGACGAGTTATACAAAACTCGTAATAGAAGAAGTATTTACACTTATTATTGTTTGAAAAGGAATGTTTACGTAAAATAACTGTTACTTTATGTACACAGGAAGAAAAACTATGGAACAACGACATTTACATAGAACAAATAATAGACCAACTACTACTAAACGACAAAAAAGGCGACTGCTCAATGACAGAATCCAGTTCGGATGAAGACAATGGTTTTAATACATTCCCGTTTCCGCCCCAAGACTGCGCTATTGTAGATATTTCTTGAAATATATTTTTCACATTGTTCTATAACTTTTTATATCAATTAAAATACTTTAATCGAATCTTATTATCATAGAAAATTTTTAAAAAAATTATCTACAACAAGATTTATTACACTTTAATCAAACCACCATAAATTAAAAAAATCAAATTCAGGTGTTCCACTACCCTAAATTTAAAAACCCAACAAAACGACCAAAAATACCTGCACTTTTGACCCAAATTAAAAATTCCCATAACAACATCTTTAAATTCCCAAAAATAGAAATGAAACAAAAGGGAATAAGAAACCAGTTTCATTTTATTTTCCCCTTTCAAGGTCTTTAATATTGAAATGTCAATAAATAGGTCAAGAAAAGCCTCACGTGAGATAATCTATAAATTCCTCTGATGTTTTGACCAGCAGGATATGAAATTCAGGCTGTGACACATAGCTGCACGCGATACGATTCATTGATAATGAATTTATTCGCACTTCCTCTCATAATCTGATCGCAGTTGGATGTAGGAAAAACTCACTCAACCCTTAACTACTGACCTTCACTCTCTCGTTCATGGTCATCAACTAGCAGCGTCGTTTTTCCATTCGACTAAAACGGAATTTGCAAGTTGCAAATCCATTCAGCTGCATATTTAATCCTAAAACTGTCAAAAATGGCTTCAGATGGGGTAAGTTTTCAATTTTAGAATAATAATATTCAAGTTTACACGAAATTTGTTTGTAAAAAAAATACATGTGTTGACTTCATACGATGTATTCAAGTGTTTTTTTAAATTAGGTATATACGGTAGCTTAGAATGGCCAGTAATTAGTTTTCGTGTAGTATGGAATTTAACACAGTTATCTCAAAAATATAAATCTGTCTAAATTTAAGGATGATAAGATTTGGTTCATAGATATTGTCAATTGCAACACCAACAAATCCTTGATATTGTTGGTAATAGTTGGATTTGACAAAGATATCAACTTGTTCGAATACCTAATAAGGAAGTGTATTAGAGCCAACACTCCTTTCACTTTCATTAGTAATGTGCGGCATTGAATACTGTACACAGCTGTAAAGTAACACTTTACCCTTGCACATTTATTGGCTATAAATTCAGTTTGAATGAATGGACCTTGTAATTTTATGTCAAAATTGACTCAATAAGTCCTTGGAAAATGTAGGGATATTCAATGCTAAATTTGCATTACAACGATATTTACCGAAAGTTACAAGAGACTATTATGTCGACTTACGGTGGTTTAAACGATAAGTCGTTTTGAAAATTGACACCCTAGATAAAACGACTTGGGCACAGGACTCAACACATGTTGTGTTAAGTCACAACAATCGAGGGCCACTTCCGCCAAAATGCATATTGCAATGATGCAAACATTTTGAAGTTGTGTGACGTATTGTGACGTATTCACAACCAATCAGCGCTCAGATTCTTAAACCGATTTGTTTTAAAGTCGGTTTAAGTGGTTACAAGGGACTGCAATCGGTGTAAGCAATCTATGTCGACATGAACCGGTTAGTTAAGCTTATGTCGATTTTACAATAGTTTTAAGGGGTTACAATTACAAGGGATCATTCTCAGATCGGTTAAGGGGTTAAACCGACTTTATGTTGACATAATTAGTTTCTTGTTTCTTCCATGTCAAACTCAATTTTTAACAAGTTACTCAATACTTGGACATAAGAAAGCCAAAGCAACCAGCATTTTTCTTTTTAAAATTTTGTATTGGCCCCTCTAGTCTACAGTAATTTTATGAATGAGGTAATCTACTGTCATTAGTTGCCTACCCTAGATACTAGAGTCAGAAACTCCGAAGTTGATTCAAATCCGGTATAATTTTTCAAAGTTGTGTAACTTCACAATTATTGATTGGCCCCTCTCGACTTCCGTACCCAGATATTTTGTTTCTCACGCTATTTTATCATCAGCCAAGCGAATCAAAAAAAAGTTTTTTCCGATCTAATAATTTTCCAGATCCGTACGAAATTTCAATTACTAACCGTCAGTTTATTAACCTCACAGCTCAGTAACAGAGGATTCGAAGAGGACGTAACTAAACGACAAGCAGTGCCAGCTGTTTCGGCAAGTGTTGCAATGGAGACGACATCTGCCGGTATTTACGTCAATTACGGACCCAATGGGATGAATAACGTGACGATGGAAGAAATTGAATTACAACCGAGTAATGGGCAATACCAAGCTCTATGTTCGTGCGAAGAAAAAGGTTTGAAATGTGGATGCCCGAAGAAATCGCAGGGGATTCAGCAAAGGATATCGTGGGAATCATGGAATAAGTGCAAAACTGTGTCCATCGTCTGCTTGGTGGCGCTCGTATGTATTTGGTTGGTTGTTTACGTCACTTTGAGTCAACTAAAAACAATATAATGAACTCTATTTTGGTTACGGTTTTTGAAAATTACTATAAAATGTACACGATGTTGAAGAAATATAAAATTATGTAAATTAAAATTAGCATAATTTTCTTTTTATCCTTTTATAATTTTTTAAAATGTCGGAAATGTGTGGTATAAATGCTTAAAAGCGTATTAAAAACCTATAATAAGTAATGAACAAAAAAAAAATAAACAGGCGTTTTTTTTTTCCTCGAAATATTTACTCGAAAGTACTCGAGTCCGCCACCAGATGGCGCATACCTCGGCGCCATTTTTAAATATGGACTAGAATTTTTTCGAGCGATTTCTTTTGAATATTCGGAACCTTAGCGTCGTCCTTTGGGTACCCAACGGGGAAAAGTAAAATTAATTTCTCGTCCTTAGGTCGATTCAAGAGTTGTCTGATTCTGGGGCCGCAGTTTAATGGAGTAGTTGTAACCGTGACCAAACCGGCTCTCTAAAAATTAAAATAAAATGAGTCTAGTGGGTTTTCCAACACCATCTAAACATAATTTTTACATGGATAGCCATTAAAAGAAATCCAGCTGAGATTGCACTGCTCAATTCCTTATAATAATTTGTTTGCTTCTTATAATCCTCCCGAAAACCAAATTCCTGACGAAACAGTAATATTATGTACGGTGCTTCGGTTAAGTACGGTTTGATCCAATTGGTTTTAAATTTCTCCAAATCTTTAACCCATTCCTCTCCCATTCGACGTTTATAATTCACTTCTTCTTCATCCTCAATGATTTCCCGAAGCTGGGATTTTACATCGGCCGATGAGACCACTACGTACTTCCAAGGTTGTAAATTTGCTCCACTCGGTGATGTTCCTATTTAAAAACCGAGAAAGTATGACGTCACTATTGAAAGAACATACTCCAAAAGCCTCTATCAACCACGCCGAATAAATTTATCACGTACAACTTAAAATCTGACTAAACACTGACGTCAACCGGTCGTGCCCATAAATTTTAGATACATTTCAGTGTACTTTACCTGCACATCTGATAATGTTGTCTATTATCTCTCTAGGCAGCGATTCATTCGAAATATTCCTGCACGATCTACGTAACTTAACTTCTTCATAAAACTTCGCCGACCTCTCTATCATCTCGTCTACAGGAATTCGAGTAAAACTTAGAGGAATAAAATCGTCTTCATTCAACTCGTTCATTTCGCCGTCATCCATGGCCGTTTCATCGCTCGCACTCGTTTCGTATTTTCTCTCAATTCGCTTCTCCTTTCTCGTTCTACCAATAAAATGTCCGACAGCAAAAGCGATGACTCCACATAAGAAAAGCGTTAGTAATAAATCACTATTCAAATATTCTCTAAGAGTTTGGATAGCAGCTGGTAAATCAATGATATCCATTTCGGAATTAAACCTTTTATCAAAATGGTATCAAGACTTTTTTTTTATTCCCCTGGAAGTTCAGGTCATTGGCTGCTGGATACTTGACACCCTTATCAAATGAGATAATTCTTATTATTCCTTATTTGGAAAGTAATAAACGTAAAAAAAAAAAATTCTCACGTTGAAACTGCAAATTTCAGTTGAACTCACGAGCCTTCAATCAGTTGTTAGTAACACAGATTGTCAATAGATGGCGTGACTAGCAGTAATTGAGACAATTTACCCACTGAAAAAATGTCGATTTACAAAATGTATGGTTTCTCTGTATTCCATTTTGAATAATTCAAATTCAAATGATAATTTTATCATTGCCTTTCTACTTTCAACCTATTGAAGACACTTTCTTCCATACTAAACAATAAGAAACACCTGCACTTTAGTAGTAGTGCAGTATCATAGTAGTAGTAGCACCAGCAATTTATATACTATTTGCTAGTGTTTAGACCGTAGCTTGATAGAAGTTCTATGGTTAGGAATATTCTGCCGCCTCAAAGTCCTGCCTTAGTTCCTTTTAAGAATTCCTTTCTCTGGCCTCCTTGAAGAAGTAAAATGAATGCTTCGGTTGAATAGCTTTTGGGTTATTAGCTTCGTGTTCTGGAACTGTTTCCTCAATAGAATCTTGATCTTCTGAACGGCTTCTTCGACTCCTGAAATCTCATATTCCCCTTCCCAGCTAAAAAGCTTGTCCTGGAACGGACAAGCTTCTGAAAACTGCGAACCAATCATATGGCACTAACTGCAATGTCCAGCAAAGTGTAATCTCCCTCTTAAAGGTAACATCATGGCTGCTGACAGTCTTCTTTGTTGAATATCAAAGCTAATAGATTTGTCAAACAGAAAATTCAGTTTGATGCTCCCTTCAATTTCTTTACCCGAAAAGCCTTGTCGACCGAACCTTCTATTCTCTCTCTAAAATTGCCATTTCCTGTTCCAGAACATTGGAACATCCAAAATTTGGCACGAGAATTCGATGTCAGCTCTTGAATCTTGGCTTAGTGGACAGATCTCAATTTATCATGCCAAGTTAGTTTATGAATGGTGTAGTATAAAAGCATCGTCGCATTATGTTATAAACGTCGCCTTATGCCTTTACGTGTAATTATTCCCAGTGGTAAATATAAGCATTAAGACAAAGGTTTACGCCTAATTAAAGAACTTTTTCCAAAATGACGCAATACCGGTTCAAACATTCAAAATATCCGAACAACAGTTGAATACTAAAGGTTTTATAGGAAGCGCCCAATATTTTCCCGTGATGCAATAACCAATATAACGGAAAATTGGTTATAAACTTGCCCTGGTTGATGCTTTAACTAAACCTGATCAGAATGATTCAACTTCTAAAAAAAAAGTACATCAGTAAGTCCTTGCGAAAAATAAGTGTGTTGCTGAGGAGTGGGAGAGAAACTGTTACAACCAGAAAATATTGCACCTTGACTGCATGAATAAAGAAACCAAAAATTTGGTGCTATTTTTCATACAGTCTGCCATTCATCAAAAGCCTTTCTAACCTTTCGGAACACTTTTATCTGAGCTAAGGTCTTAAACTTATTTTTGACCTCCCAATTACAAACCAATCCCCAAAAGATTATTTTTGTGGGGTTACATGATAGACTTCACTAACAAGTTCTAGATATAGTACAGTCCAACCTGTCTATGGTGGCTACAAAAGGGCGACAGGAAAAGCGGCCACTATAGTGAATGGACAGTATAACTATAGTGGCTTAGGCCAGTATAAGCCATAATGGCTTGGGCCAGTATACACAGAACACAGCTATTACAAATTAATCTCTTGCACATTGATAAGATTAACCAACACTTGCGGAAATTAACACAAACTAACACTAAGTGTTTTCCAATCTTTTATTAAAACCACATTAAGTATGTAACAGAATATAGTTTTAATCAAAACCAAAAGTGAAACCATTCCAAGAGGGCGGAGTCAACTGTGTCAAAATCGCTGAAGCGAGAGTATTGATATGCGCCACTATAGGGCTTGTTATTGCCTGTTGGGCACAAAAATATTGGCCACTATAGGCCTAGTAATTAATACACATTTCCCTAAACTTGTAGCCATTACTTACAGGTCGCCACTATAACTTAGGCCACTATAGATGGGTTGGACTGCATTTCTAATGTCACTTTCGAGTAACACCTCGTTAAGAAATGGAGCAGATATTAATATTATCTACGTAAAAATTATTTGTGTAGTATTTCCGAGTTATAAATACAATAAAATAGGCATAAACACGATCTATACATAGTTTCAAATTGTAACATAAAGCTATCAAGCTATCAAACTATCGATTGAAAGATGTCGATTGCTGACGACAAAGCTATTAATGTAGAAGCCTACGGTCTAAGCGACCTCTATGGCTAAAAAGCAAACTTTTCCTAGTAGCACACAATTAAGGGCAGGGCAGTTGATCAAAGTTGCAACAACCTTTGGGGTTAATCAAGCGTAAGGCTAATACGGATTATAATCCCCTTTCAATTTGATCACCACCAAATTGTCTTTAAGCTTCAACAATTCTCTGTAGATATGCCTTCATACAGTCGACTTCGTGTTAGCACAGAAATTTAAAAACTATTTCACATCATTTTCCATCCGAAAATTTTAGGACAATAAACTGCACTTGTGCGGTTTCCCAATCAACTCTGCCCAAAAGGTTATAGACCCAGCTGAACCGGAAACCATTACAATAAAACACAAAATATAAACAATCATCTACTGAAGATAAAACTATTCAATTTGAACTTTTACACTCAAATTAAGAATTGCAACATTTGAACATGCAT
Source organism: Pachymerium ferrugineum (assembly GCA_034686365.1). Classification (NCBI taxonomy): domain Eukaryota; kingdom Metazoa; phylum Arthropoda; class Chilopoda; order Geophilomorpha; family Geophilidae; genus Pachymerium; species Pachymerium ferrugineum. The sequence continues at coordinate 9,720 of JAQGAS010002367.1, forward strand.
TAGGGAGTTTGCGCAACTTGACTTATACATACACTTATACCTATACTTAAGCTTATGGCAATTTACGGGATGCGCAGAACTGGAGTTAGACCGAAGATTAGTTTTCTGCGCATTCCGTAAATCGTCATAAGCATGGGTATGGGTATAAGTATAAGTATAAGTGAAGTTGCGCAAACTCCCTATTACATCCGGCACATGTCTTTTTTATACCAAAAATTTCAATAAACCACCCGTGACTAAATTTTCACAGACAGGATATGAATTGTGTGACATTTCGTATATAAGAGAACCCCCTCTGTCTGCAATTCACTACAAACAACTCAGCTCTACCAAAACTTTTGTTGCGGTGAACGGCAAGTATTTTATATCTTTACTCAATTGTATAATATTCAATTCAATCAGTTTTACCTTTGCAATGTATAACGACCCGGGTAAAACCGGCAGAATTCATACCGTATCTCCGCTAATTATCTGTCAATCAAGTTATAGTTTTCAAAATGAGTTTTATTTTTTTTTTTTTTTTTAATTCAATAGACCAATGAGAAATTTTTTTTGTATAAAAACCCTTTGCCATCTAACCATGTTTGTTCTACGACTAATCCTAGTGGTGCTGCTCTTAGCTGCCGTTGCCGAAATGGGTTTAACCAAGTCGGGTAAAAAAGTTTTCTATTAATTCTTTAACTCATTTCCTACATATCCCATTTAGCGTTTCTAATACTTGATGAGATTGGTGGCAATCGCCCCTCCACTTTTGTACGCTAGTTTATGATTGCCTTTATCAGTATACAACTTGCTTACAAAAAAAGTGGACTTTCTCTTTAGTAAAATTTAATGTCAACTAAATCCGTATTTTGTTGACGCAGCTGGTTTGATCCCTCTCATCGAAGATGCGGTAAAAGATGTAGTTGAAGTTGTGAAAACCATTGTAACCGAAGAACGTAAGTGCTCCGAGTTAATATTTGAATATTTTTTTGTAAAATAACTTAAAGGGACACTCAACCACTGAGACAAGTTGGGTTTAAATAAAAGATTATAATCGTTAAATACGTACGTAATACATAAATTTTTTTAATTTTGAACCGTTATTTAGTTTAAAATGAAAACATTCCATCACGTGATGTAAACCAACCCATGGGATCAATTTTTGTGGACTGGCATGGTCCACAACAATTGATCCCATTGGTTGGTTTTC
>JAQGAS010002368.1:0-10909 GCA_034686365.1 Pachymerium ferrugineum
GCTCTCCCCCATCTGTTAAAACCCGCAAAGAAAATCAAGTAATAGTTAAAAAAGAAGTATTCTTTCCCTTTGTATTTCAAAATTTTTAATTTTTTAGCAGACAAAATCTTTACAGCAAAAGCCCAAGTCCAAGTCCAAAGTGATTACTGAAATCACTTTATCATCAGATAGTGAAGAAGAACCCACCAATAACACTGCATGTGTTCCCCCACGTCCGTCTGTGATGAAAGAAATGCGAAAGAAACGATCAATAGCCCAAGTGGCAACTGATACCCATGCAAAGACAAAGAAATTGAAGTCTGGAAACGAAATTGATGCGATTCCTGGGTGTTCAAGAACAGCTGAAACACTTGCAGAGAAAAATAAAAGTTTCGATATTCATCACAGAAGACTAATGACTGGAAAGGAAATTCCTACTCGACCCCTGGCCGAATCCTCAGCCAATAAAATTCTGGAAACTCGTGAAGTTTCAATGAAGACTAAAAGAATCAGCGACCAATATGCCATTACAGAACGTTGCAGCAATAATTTTAAATTAAACCAAGTAATTATTATTAAAAGTATACCTTCCCTTTATATTTTAAAATTTTTAATTTTTTAGGAGTCGGAATCTTTGGGAAGCTCTACTCCAACTTTGGTGTCATCTATTGAGAGAACGGGCAAAGAAAAGGAGGTTAATAAAACTCCCCCATCTGTTAAAAACCGGAAAGAAAATCAAGTAATTGTTATAAAAAGTATTCCTTCCCTTTGTGTTTTAAAATTTTTAATTTTTTAGGAGACTAAATCTTTACAACAAATGTCTTTAGGAAGCAGTCGACACCGCGCTGCGAGATTACGATCGTCTGACGAATTCGACAGTAACCCAACGTTTTCAGATGACGATTATGATCTTCAACTGAAATCAAATCTTAATTTTGTACCTGAATCTGATCCAAATCTTGAATTTTGGAAATCTCAACCATCTTTTCCAGTATCAAAACCAGTGTCTATATTTAGCAATCCAAATCCACACGTTCCAACCAACACTAATAGGAATTCACCGTTGCATTTTGAACCTCCCGTGTCATATTCTAGCAATCTCATACCCCAAACAAAAGACAATCAGAACTCGTTATTGGATAGTGAGGCTAAGGCAATAAAAGACGACGATGTTCTTTCTCTATGTGTGTCACAATGTGATGAAGATCTGTTACTAGATTGGTCTGAGAATTTAAAGTGGAAAAGAGAACCAGCAAAGCCTAAAACAAAAAGTGAGATAAACCCAAAGTTGAATCCTGCCTTGCTCAATTTTTATTTGATTTGACAAACTTTTTATAGGTACAATCCGGGAAAAAAATTCTCAAAGAAGTCCTAAACCCTCAACTAGTTTTAGTAAGTTTTATTCAGGTTTCATACACCTGTACTAATTGGTTTCATCAAAACAAATTTAATTATTCAGTTAGAAAAAAGATCTAAACATCTAAAAAAAATTTTTCCTTCAATTTCCAGCTACGAATCTCGAAACCAAAGCTAAACAACCTGAAAATAAGCCCAAAACTACGAAGAGGATCAAATCAATACCACTTACATGGAACCCGGGTAATGGGGAAAACACGGATCCTCCTTGTGACGCTCGCATGGCATCTAATGTGATACCCGAAACTCCACGTGAGAGTAGAAGGCCCGTCATTGATCTTCCAGTGCCGAAATATTTTAAGCCCAAGCCCACGCCCAAGCCCATGCCCAAGCCCAAGCCCAAGCCCAAAGTGATTGCTGAAATCACTTTATCATCAGATAGTGAAGAAGAACCCACCAATAACACTGTATGTGTTCCCCCACGTCCGTCTGTGATGAAAGAAATGCGAAAGAAACGATCAATAACCCAAGTGGCAACCGATACCCATGCAAAGACAAAGAAATTGAAGTCTGGAAACGAAATTGATGCGATTCCTGGGTGTTCAAAAACAGCTGAAACACTTGTAGAGAAAAATAAAAGTTTCGGCATTCATTACAGAAGACTAATGACTGGAAAGGAAATTCCTACTCGACCCCTGGCCGAATCCTCAGCCAATAAAATTCTGGAAACTCGTGAAGTTTCAATGAACACTAAAAGAATCAGCGACCAATGTGCCATTACAGAACGTTGCAGCAATAATTTTAATTTAAACCAAACCACGCAGGAACTGTGGAATAGTTTTCAGTTTGCATCTAATATCAATTCACCAATGCTCAATCAACTAGTCAAGAGTTTGTTCAATCTTTTAAGAAATACCGGTGATGAGTATTTGGCTTTTGTACAACAAACCGAGAGTAAATTGCATGTTATTTATGTATAATTATCAAATTAATTTTTTTTTTAAAAAATAGCTGAAGTCAACCGAAGTTGGATGAAAAAGCGGTGTGTCGTCGTAATTGGATTTATAGCAATTCTGGAATGTGAACAGCGTACCGATTACGACTCTGCGTACAAAATTCTTAAGGCATTGTTGGACGATGGTGTGAATTATTTTGAGTTGTATAAACCTAGAAGTGGAAAGGAATTAGTCTCGCAGTTTGAACTGATTCTAAGTTGCCTTAATATCTGTGATAAATTTGAAAACTTTGAACTTGCTGTCACAATTCTTCGAGGTTTTATTACATTACATTTTATTTTTGAATTTATTATAATTTTAATTCGTTTTTTTTTTTATTTTCAGCGAATCGCAAGGCATTTACTTCAGATAAAGAGACGAACGGCGAGCAGCGATTGCAGAGGCTGCAATTTCTCTATAAACTGTTCGATGACGTTGCTGATAAAGACATACCGGATGAGAAGACTGCATTGTTTATTTTCAAATGCATCATGAAATCTTATTCGACAGGTTAATATAAAAACAATCAAAATACTGAAAACAATATCGATGATTGGCCGATACATGAACGCTCACTTCTGTACTAGAGTAGGGTCCTTGGTGGCTTGCGTTGGGATCGATTACTGAGAGATCGTTCTTTTCTGGCACACTGTAAAATCCAAGTTGGAATACTACTTCAGGGCAAAACTCGATTTTAAAAATTGTATTAATACGAGAATCGATAAAATGTCGATTAAAAATCGACTTTGGTCAGAATCGATTCTTTTGTTGAGAAAATTTATCCTGAAATCGATCCTTTTGGGAATGCAGTGGGCCCAAAGGGGGCGTTGTTGAGCTCAAGGTTGAAAGAGTACAATGTGTTTCGCCACTTGGCTGGAAGAGGCGGATCAAACGTCACAGTTCTCCAATTCTTCCAACTCGAATCTGACAGCCAATGAGAGCCCGCCTCTACACTGGCTAAACCTATTAACTCTCTTTAAACCTTGTCTGAGCTTTAAGCCAGTGAAATGACCGAGACTGCCATTTGGAAGTACCAATCACAGTGCAGATACCTAAAACAGCTGTTTGGTGATGCAGGTGATCATAAACATAGCAAACAGTGATTTTAATTAAATGTGCTATGATTGTCTAATTCCAAAAAAAAGTCATTTCATTGGCTTAGCTGGCCCACGCTCTAGTATTGAAGTGAGCATTCTTCTATCAACCGGATCATCAATATTCTTTGCCGCTTTATGCTCATATTTTGTCTTGCTGAGACCGCCAGTTAGCTAAAACACTTGAAATCTGAAACACACTTTCCAAAGATTATAAAACATTTAACAATTAATTAGGATTTTGATGGCCCTGGCCATGAAAGTAGAGAACCTTCGATTTTAAAATCACTAATTGCAACATTTTCCATTATAGATATCGCACCCGAACCTGGAGTTTGCAACAAATATAATAAAATGATGACCATCTCAATTAATGCAGAAAGTGTAATAAATATGTCCAAATTAGAATTACTTACTTCTGAAAACGAATTTTTGAGTTTAAGTGAAGAGAATTTTCGAGCATACTGGGTATTTTTTAAGCGTAAAAATTGCCCTAGAGATCAAAAATATTTTTTAAAAACTGGACAAACGAGAACTATATATCCTTCATTTGATGTAAATTCTAGTATTTTTCTATTCAATAATTATTTTTATAACAAGTTCATGACATCTTTTCAGATTAATAGTTTCCTAACAAAACCGTGGCTTGTAAAATTGAAGTCATGCCTTGTCGTGGAAGAAATTGAATTGATTTTAAGATCCTATTTATCACTTTTAGTTGAGTTTGTCATGAATGATAATTCTGTGCGTTTGGATATCATAAATATTACTATTGAGGTTAGTAAACGACTTGTGAGTCGAGGAATATCGATGATACCAGTCATAAATCACTCGTTACTCTAATTCATTCTGAAATTTTACAAATAAAATTGTTTCAAAATTATAAATTTTTGTAAAATTAAGAAATTTACTGCACTATTTTGAACTAATTGAAAGAAATTGATTAGAATATTTTTTTAAAAAAATCATCGATTTTTTTCTGATTTTTAGTATCGATACATGAACCTTAAGAGAAAATGTCGCCCACTGGAATTTTAAGTTAATTAAATGATTAATATTTTTTTTCTTTTCTAACAGGAATGTCCGGGTCACAATAGTCCAATGATTTTGGAAAACCCAAGCAGTATGAGTGCGGATGATTCAAATGTTAGGTTCGTAACTTCTGAATTGCTTAAGCCATCATTGGAGCTCGTGAGAAAGGATGATGTTCTGTTTATTTCAAAACAATCATTAAAAAATTATATTTCAACGCACGTTCAAGTAAGGAAGGTGTGTGTAATCAATTGACACGTGTTTTATTGTATTTTTTTTTTCAGGTACAAGAATTCTATAGGATGTAATTATACCATACAAGTTGGTATAATTTATCTTGTTCCGCAATTCAAATATAATATATTATATAATGTTTTGTTTATGCCCAACGAGGATGTTATTACTCAAATTTTGAATAAAGTTTTTTATTGCGTTTTAACTAATTTTTTATTTGGGCAGTTGGGTACCTAATACTATTTATCCATTTATTTTTTTAGTTGTCCTACAACTGTCAGAAATCAATTTAATATTATATAGTTTTTTTTTAGATTTCAACTGCCCAATTATGATTTCACTCGATGAAGACTCGTGCCGGCTCGTTACATCATACAGTATGGTAAAAAAATGCAAAGACAGAAGTTACAGCGAAACGATCAAGTAAGACAATTTTATAATTATCCTCTATTTATTTTTAAATACCGTGGGGGAATCTTCAGCTTATGTGTAGGTGAAAATTCGGGTTACAACAATATCCGAATTATATAATAGTACAAATGACGTCAAGTGTGACAGAGCAGACGAAATAATCGGGGTTTAATTATTACGTCATTAATATTCCCGCATGTACGGACACGCGACACAAAAAGTAATGTCGCTATCCAATGAGAGCAGAGGAAATAATCCGGGTTAATTTATTACATCATTAATATTCCCGCATTCCGAGCGAACATTCGACACCATTCTTTTGACTCGACACATAATTACTGCTCTCATAAATATGAATACGAACCCGCTGCAATTTTTTTGCAAAGTCCGCATTGCAAAAATATTGTGGCGAACTCCAAGACAAATACCCGATTCCAGACTCAGTTACACGCAAATGTTGAAAAATCATCGAAACTTTTTAAACACGAATGTCTCAGCTTTATTTTTACCGCACTTATTGGCCAATTTAGTTCATGAAGGCCTCGATTTGATACACCAAGCATATGTTGACGCTTTTTACTGGTTAATGGAATGCAAATTAAACAACCACGTTCCACGTCTTGAAGCTTCTCTCGATCAGTTAATTCCATTAATTTTTAATAGTGAACGCGGATATAGTGTAGAAGATTTTATGACGTTCGAAGGAAAATTTGATGACGTGAGATGGATCCAAAAATTCGTAAGAGACGAACTAGTTTCAATTGACTGTCGGTTCAATTTCGCCTGTTATTACTCGTTGGCGGAGGACATGATTTCCATTTACCGAACCACTCAATGGCGACCGCAAATCGTCAACGTCACTCCACTTAATTTACACGTAATGACAGCTTGCAACTTGAATGTAAATTTAGAAGAGCATTTACATGGATTCGATTTGGCGCTTCATTGCAATGATGTTCATGCAATAAATTATTTTTGGAGAAAATTATCGTCCGCTCAAAAATCGCAAGTATTGTCAAATATAGGCGTAGTTTTTAATGCGATTTTCGCAGGCGAATTTGCCAGTGGACATTTTTTATTCAATCAGTTATCAAGTGAAAAGAAAAAGCAACTTTTGAGACATGATTTTGGAAGAAATACTCCTCGTTCTATCATTTTAGATTCGTTCTTAAACCCTCGATGTAACCCTTGGCAGATCGTTGATTTATTGAATATTTATCAAGATGGCGTCTCAAGTGAGATTTATTCGCGTCTGATAAGACGCATCGCCGCTTCACTAACTATTTATAAGACTCAGATTTATCGGGATGTGTTGAAATGTGTGTGGAATATGTGTCGATCTGATAGAATACATTTAGATTACGCCATTGCTGTATTGATAGGTCATGATGAAATGCAATGTGCCGAGATGCTTTTGAGCGAAGTTCCTTTAGAGAGAAGACGGACACTTATATCTTATAATTCTGTACGAGGACGATTGTTGCATGGAAGTTTTGATTCAATTAAAAAACTGATTTCTTTACTAGCTTGTGTAGACGCTGGAACGGAAATGCAAGTATCGTTGCAGTTTTTAGCATTTATTGAACAAACTGTTGTGGGACGACCGTGGCGTCAGTCAAGGTTGAAAACTGCCGTTCGGGAATTGCGTAGTGAGTTGAATCGTCGTGTGAATCTAGAGGGATCATTGGTCTCGTCGCATGAAGCTGCGTGTTCCATTTGTCGTGTTTTATGAATTTTTTTTAATTTTTGTTTTCAATTTAAAAGTTTGTTGTTAGAAGAATTTGAGTTTTAACATTTTTAAGGTTGCATAAGTTCTTTATTTTTACTATCCTGGTTGCTTTTAAGAATTGTTTAATTTTGTATTTTAGTAAATGTGTGATTTGTTGTATGACATCTAAACCCTGTTTACAATAATTCACTTATTTACTCATAAAAATCAAAAAATATTTTCGATTAAAATTTGTTGACACAACTTTTATTGCCAATGACACAAATTCGGCCATTGACCTACTCTTATTCAAAAGGACAACAAACATTACAAGTGTATGAAAGCCTTTAGAAGACACCCTTTAATTGTCGTTACAAGAGATTCCTTCAAAACCTTTAGAAAACTGCCTGGCCGATGCCCTTTCACAGCACTGCCCACTGGTCGTTCTGTTATAGATCTGGGAAGGTGGTTGGCCTGTTAATAGCTTTCAATAGATACGTATCTTTAAGTAAATAACAATTGCCTATAGTGACAGTAGGGTTAAACTTATAATGGAGTTTTTTTTTTTTTGGTTGTTAAGCCTCGCAACCCGTTCTAACCACCTCGACTTTTCACCGTGAAAACACCAAAGTGAAATGAAATGTTGACTTTTTACCAGTTTTTCACAAATGCGGTGCAGGAGTTGCAAATTGTAATGGGTGAAAAGTAGTGTCCGTGTGTGTGAAACGCTTTAAATATTAAGTTCGAAGAAATTATTTCTAATCTAATGTTTTTTTGTTTAGAAATGACTTATTGTGAGAGTGTAGCAAACAACAATATGCCATTGTTTTCAAGAGAGTTTGAATATGACTGATCCTTTTGTCCACCATCGTCAGGGCCACTAGAAACACCAAATGCCGCTAAGTATACGGTCAGTGTCCTGCTCCAGCCCTCCCACTGGCTGGTAACCGGCTTTCATTGTGTCATTATGGTGAATGTTGCGCGTTTTACTGCAAGGCCGAAAGGTATCTTTATTTTTTTCCTTTTGTTTGTACGAAATGGAGGGCTAACGAGAAGACGTGGCTAATGGTGGGACCAAAACAAACGCGTATTCCCAGGTTTCTTATATAACTTTCTCTGTTTGTTGTCTATCTACCTTACAAGATTAAGTGATTCAGGTGATTGTTGTACTTTAATGAGATTATTAAATACCTCAAACATGAGTTCTAGTTGTATTATAGACCAGTACGGTATTAATGTTTTAATTAAGTGATTTCAGGCTGGTCTTTTCAAAGGTGAATATATTTTTTAAAATTTAACAAAATACATCAATGCAAAATTTTTAATTAAAACTTTTTTTTCTTTAGAAATGATGGCTAGATCTGAAAGTCGGTCTTGTCCCATAATTTTGAAAAACTTCTTTCATTGGATGCCGCAGAAACTGGCATAGTCAGCATTATTCGAATGGTTATTGCTACGTTTGGTGCAAAATCGTCATTACCCGGGAGCACGGCGTCGGAGCACGGCGTCGGCGCGCGGCCGATGCCGAGCCGCTCGGCACGGTCGACGGCCGGCTCCGTCAAAACGCCGGGTCGTGTGGGGTACCTAACAGAACACTTAATACCTATAATGGTGTTGTTTTGTCAGAAGGCAAAGTGTTACACAGTGAAATCAGTTTATATATCATTTTTTCATTAACACTTATCTTTTTCACCAGACAATTAATCGGTTAAAAATTCTTCTAAGTTCTTACAAAATCTCTTCTTTAGATTTGTATTTTAAATCAATTATATTGCATGTATCGGTGTGTAATAATGGGAACATGTGGCTCAAATTTAACCCATTTTGTGAACCCTTTTCAAGGTCTTGGGTCTGGAGGGGGAAAAGGTCACCAATCACATCTATTGTTTTTGGTTGACACGACAGCGAGGCATACCAATGTCTAATCTTATCTACTTTTTTTTCTTTGGATGTGCATCCCTTGTGGAGGGGTGAGCTGAACATACTTCATAAAGCAATTAGGGCTCTGGTTTTTGTTACCTTGCCTGAGCACACTTTATGGAGCAAGTAAAGCATGTCCTTACCTCCTCGTGGTCCCCCATGGGTGGAGTTAAAATAAATTTTTTTTTCTGGATCCAATTTGCCCCTCCCCCCCCTCCCTGCAGTGCCGCTTCATGCAATTGCACCTGTTGAATATGGGTAAAACCGGCCCTGAGTATGGATGAAAATCTTAAACTGTGTCATTGGGTTCAACTTGCATCAGCTTCTGCAAACTTTATTACAATATTTGATCATTCTTTGGGTCTATGAATTAATTTATTGATAAGAAAAGTCTAATTATAATAAGGATTGATAATGATCACAATTGATCACTTTCTTACAAAATTTCTGTTCAAATCTATTTCAACCCTTCACTGATTGATCATCAATAACTAGAAAATGATATGAAACTGATTTATAAATTGTTTGTAATTCTCAAAATAACCTACTTTTAGGTTCTGCATATGTATGGGGCATTTAATTACATCCTGAAATTATGTAATTAACTTAATGCTTAATTGAAATACATGAATTACGAACTGCTATCTTTTTCTTACATTCAAAAATGATTGGAAAAAACCTATATCGCTGGCATGGCTTCAGTATAAATCACTATTGTGAAAAGGCAACTCGTTATCTCACGCTTTTTGCTTGGGAAAAATGATTTCGTTCTAATGGCCTTTTCCTGACGGTTGGCATTTTTGTATTGATACACCTTTTACAGCACATCCATAAAGTAATTTGCACGTAGCTTCAAGTAAAATCCCATGTAAAACTGTTTGCATCTCGGAAGGAAAGCACCGAATTTCGCCCCAAGTTGAAAACTATTGAAAAGCACCACCCCTCACAAATGCTCTCCTTCCTTTTCCCAACTCGTTTTTCAACATTTTATGACAGGAAGTTTTTTTCTTTTCATCTACTACGCAGCACCTGTTGACGCGTTACTTACCTGCTTCTATGCTTTTATTTGGGTGGTGTCTTTTTCGATGCCTCATTAGTGTAAAAAGACCATGGGAACAGAAGGTGAAAGGTAAAATTAAACTCCCTGGATTGTGGTAATTCAACAATTTGACTGCTTATTTAAAGTAATGGAAAATTTTTATCTTGTTGTATCAATCCAAACATTCATCTAAATGTAAAGAATAGGAAAGTCCTAATTTTTTTGATGTTAACTTTTTTGGATTTTTTTTTTAAATTTGCTTTAGGGGGAATTAATTTGTTCAACCAACACATCTACTATTTTGATCTTTAATGTCACTCCCATAAGGAACTTAACATTTCCAAACTGACCACAAAATCTTTTCACCCTCCCATTTCCCACACTAGGACACTGGGACACAAAATGTTTACAAACATGAGAAAAAGTCCCAATGCCTTAAGCAAAGAATTTCAATTAGTGGTCCTATTACCCCAATTGCATCTTGTCCCCATTGCTTTAAGCATACCGGCAACTGTGTCATAACTAAACAATACACGGGTGGGAAACTATTGCTTCTACTTTCAATGAAGTTTGAAATTGTATTTTTAAACATAAAATTATTTTAATTTTAGACTATTAACAATTCTTGTTTAAATACGTATTTCATGGTAAGGTGAATTCCTTACATTTTATTACATAGCAGGGTCTCCCTCCTCAGGTCGTGTGCCTTAAGTCAGCCAAACAGTTTCTACAGCCACAGGAGGTAACTTATGGTCTTGTAAACACCAATTTCAGGCCATGATTAGGTTTTTAATGTATACAGCTTGGACTCAGTAATTTGGGTGACGCGGCTTTTAGATTGTAGTTAAGCTTAATTGAGTTACAATATGTTGGTCATTTGCATTTATGTAGCGAAAATTGGCTTATTAATTTGTCAGCAGCTTCGAATGTTAAAAGTGTCAATTTTAAAGGAGTTCAAAAATTTATATATATATATAAAGTTGCAATTTATTTTTACAAGAAATACAGTTAAGTAATAAATTAATAAGTACAATACTGGAATTTATAGGTGACATTAATGTAAGTAATTCAACGAGTAACATTCTCTTCCAATGCTGCAACATGTGTTAATCGATGTCTTCTTAGATCGCAGTTTCTTCTG
>JAQGAS010002369.1:0-10905 GCA_034686365.1 Pachymerium ferrugineum
TAGAATGTGAATTAGATACTCATTTCGACAATCACAGATGTGAATGTCTTATCTGTCCGTACGTTTGTGTTGGAGGATATCAGTTTTATAGTCATATGGCAATACATTTTCAAAAAAAGTCAGTAGAGAAAGAACGAATGTAACGAAACGTTAAAAAATAATATTTTTATTCTCTTAAAGACTAGAGATTTTAGTTTATTTTATTTTGATTTATAAAAATCAATTCTTATCTTATATTAGAGAAAAAAAATTTTTTGGTAGGTGTCTTTAGTTAATGATGCTTAAGATGTATAGCTTTTTTCCTTGTCAATGACTAAGGGAAAAAGTAAAATGTGAATAATTATAATGTGATGTTTAAATTGTAATATGCACGATTACACAAGTAGTATATGTATATAAGTATTCTTATCGCAACCATTAAAAAACCTTGACTATTTGTATTTGGCTTGGCTTGATTCAAACATTTCAGTTACAATTTACGCTCAAAACTTTTTATTGGATCAATTTTGTTTTTGAATTTAACACATCATTTTTGGGAACACACCTACTGAAATAATGGCATATAATTTTTTTATTCTGAACGGAGGGAAAATATGTTGAAAGTGTTGACTGTTGGAGGAGTGCGAACTCTGGTGGCAGAAATGGAAGTTCGTTTTGTATTTATAATCGCGCTGTTTAAGTCCTTTTAAATATTTTTGAGAATTAAAAAGAAAATTTTGCACGTAATACGCTTTTTTAAAGCTTGCGGTTTAAGAGGACAAACTTGGAGCATACATAAACATGAGCTTATGCTATTCCATCCTGTATATGCAAATGGCGGATTGTCGTGTTCGGTCGACCTGAGGTATTACTACTGACTATTTTTAAGATTTATAAGCTGAACACAGTACAGCAAGAAAGTTTTCTATACGGTTTTTTTAACGGTTTTGTAAAGTGCAATTATATCACGGTTTTGTTTGGCATTTGATGAAATACCGTATTTTAGTCTTAAAAATTGTAGCCCGGCTATTTCGAACGTTTTTTAAAATTCACATATTATTTTACTAAATAATAATTAATATGGTAGTAAAATTTACTATTGATCCTTAACAGCAGCCCTAAAAAACCAAACCATTGAAGCTGTGGAGAACAGAAGGACGAAAGTCAAGCCTAGGATCAAACTAGAATTAGTTACTGGAACCATAAACACAATTGCACTGTAAGTGAATTTACGTTTATAACTAGTATTGGATACTATTCAATTCAAGTTAAAATTATAAGAGGATATAAAAAGTTTACTCTGTAAATTTAAATGACTACAATATAAAAATGACGGCAGCACGTAAGGTCTCCTATTGACCTTTATCTTTAAAGATATAGGTCTAAGGTTGTTTATTTAAAAGGTAATCCCAGTATTCAGAATGACATTCCGTAATGCCCAAAATTTGGAAATTGGTATTAGCTTAGTATTCATAACGCCATTCCATGCCAGAAATTCAAGTTCCAGAAATTTTCCGTGCAAGATTCAGAAATTTGTACCCCCCCCCCCCCCCCCCCCCCCCAAAAAAAAAAAAAAATTCAGTACCAAAATCCTGGTCAAGGTTTTTTCACTGCTTTTAAATTGATTATGGTTCAATAAAAACTTGTTTTATCCGTTTCAAAACTACATCCCATGAAGATATATCTGGAATAGATAATTGCAGTCTTATTTTCAATTAATTTTTAGTGGAAGGAAGTACGTAGTAACTAATGCAGGCTGAGCATGGAACGATGTCTTAATTACTGAATCACTGCGGTTATATCAAAATCTTGTTTACGAATTCTTAACTTTTGAACGTGCAAACTTGTATCTCAATACTGTAACACTATGTAATGATGACATTCTCGGGCTATACCTATTCCAGCAATCCAAAAATAAATCTCGCGACATAAACGAGGACACCTGAAAGACGAAGAAATTATGAAGTCTGTACACAAACCTTTACGGTGAAAAAATGTCTAACTAAGCAAATGGAGAAACATTCAAGAAAAGAATTATAGTTTACAACAAGAGTTAAAAATCGCGTTGGAGAAAATACTTATAAATATGTTATTGAGACCAATAGAATTTTAGCTTCATAAGTTGGATAATGAAGAAAACTCTTAATACTGTGCTTTATGCAGAAACAAGACTAATAGAAGAAGAATAAGGCTTAACGCCAAGACTGATAGAGAAAAAGAGTTGGTATTTCATTTCACAAATGATGTATCATAAACACATTTACTACGTCCTTGCTACTGAGTCGAATTTGACAAAAAAAAAGATGGTGATTAAGCGATGGATAGTCTTTGAGTACTTGAAAGCTTGTTCGTGTTAATGGGACATTCAACCCCTGAGACAAGTTAAGTTAAAAGATTGCAATCATATAATTATGTATGCAATACTTACATTTATTATTCACTTTAACACGGGATTCTGAATTTTTGACGTGAAGATCTGTAAACGTTTCAGATGTTTATTATTCATTTTACAATTTTACTTGTTCCAAGATTTTAAAGCTTAAACAAGATTGACAAAATATTGTAAATTAAAAATGGTAGTATTTATTGCCAGATACAGATTATGGTAGCTAAATGTTGAAATGAGTAAGAAAAAGTCATTATGTTTTGACTTTTAAACTTGTAGAAGAAAATACATTCTTTTGAAAAAAGGTATGAAATGGACTACAAATGGTGTGTCGATATAGTCATTTCTATTGAAGAGAGTTAATTTATTTCTTAAACAAGAAAACTGACTTAAATGACTGTCTAAATACCAAGTAAAGAGTTTCATAATTTGGGTTTATATTCTAAAATTTATAGTTATAAATTACCAACAAACACTGCTCTCTGATCCACCTCCTTTCTCAGTTCACTGACAGAATTTCTCTACCATCCTTCTTTGCGGATGTAAGACATTGTTTTTAGAAAAAAGTTTAATTATAATAAACCAGCTTGAAGAAAAAAAATGTTTTCAATGTCTCCACTGTCCTTATTCGACCAATGATAGCTCGAAATTATTCGGCACTTGTTAACTCATACGGACGAAAAACCCTTCAAATACCCTATATGCACCTATTCCTGCAAACAAAAAATCCAACTTGCGATTCATGTGAGGACACACCTGAAAGAAAAGTCATTCAAGTGTAACGAATGTTCCCAAACTTTCACAGCGAAGAAATGTCTAAATAAGCATATGAAGAAGCACTTGGAGGAAGGATCATCTAACAGTAGCAAATTTGAAAGCTCTGACAGCCAAAATTTGCAAGATCATGATGAAGAGAACCATTCGGATGAAGAGGTCTCTAAGAGTAGTGAATTTATATTCTCTCCCAACACTTTTTTTTGGTTGTAGTTATTATTCAGTGTAAATTTTTCATTTTATAAGAAAACGATTTTTTGCGATAATATATTTTTATTTGAAATAAAAGCTTCGTATAAACTAATAATAATCTTTCCTGAATAGGCACAAATTATAAGAGATTACTTATCGAATGACGAAACTGTATTTATTCCCAAGTGTCGTCTTCAGTGGCAATTCAGTTTGCAGTATACGGTATGTATAATAGGCATTTTGATTTTTTTATAAATATTAAATTGATCGATTTCTTATTAAATGGCACTACATAGTTATATCAAAATCCAAATAACTTTTTAAAAAAAAAAGGGAAAATGTATTGCGTTTGGGTGTGCAATATAATTTTAATCGTGACTGACTATATCCTCCTTTGGTTAGTTCTTTTATCGTTATTCTTTAAAGGGACGATTTATTTATATTACACTTTACTCATTTATAAATATATTTTTAGGTGTAAAAATGACTAATACGCTAAACGAAGTAGAAGGAACTAGAGATCAAGTTCAGCCAAGCGGTGGAATAAAACACCAAAGGAAAACCTTTCAAGTGTTTGCATTGTAATTATTCAGCTGCTCAACACGGTGCACTGAAGTCCCACATAAGAACTCACACAAAAGAAAGACGTTTCAAGTGTTCTCTTTGTAATTACTCGAGTACTCAAAGCAGTGCTCTGAATGTTCATATGAGAACCCACACTACAGACAGCCCCTTCAAGTGTTCACATTGTAATTATTCAGCTGCTAATAGTGGTAACTTAAAACTCCACATGAGGACTCACACAAAAGAAAGACCCTTCAAGTGTTCACGCTGTAACTATTCAGCTGCTCAAAGTAGTACACTGAAACTCCACATGAGGACTCACACAAAAGAAAAGCCTTTCAAGTGTTCTCTTTGTAATTACTCGAGTGCCCAAAGGACTGGATTGAATTACCATATGAAAACCCACACTAAAGAAAGACCCTTCAAGTGTTCACATTGTAATTATTCGGCTGCTCAAAGTGGCAACTTAAAACTCCACATGAGGACTCACACAAAAGAAAGGCCTTTCAAGTGTTCACATTGTAATTATTCAGCTGCTCAAAGTGGTAACTTAAAACTTCACATGAGGACTCACACAAAAGAAAGGCCTTTCAAGTGTTCAAATTGTAATTATTCAGCTGCTCAAAGTGGTAACTTAAAACTTCACATGAGGACTCACACAAAAGAAAAGCCTTTCAAGTGTTCTCTTTGTAATTACTCGAGTGCCCAAAGGACTGGATTGGATCACCATATGAGAACCCACACTAAAGAAAGACCCTTCAAGTGTTCACATTGTAATTATTCGGCTGCTCAAAGTGGCAACTTAAAACTCCACATGAGGACTCACACAAAAGAAAAGCCTTTCAAGTGTTCTCTTTGTAATTACTCGAGTGCCCAAAGGACTGGATTGGATTACCATATGAGAACCCACACTAAAGAAAGACCCTTCAAGTGTTCACATTGTAATTATTCGGCTGTTCATAGTGGTAACTTAAAACTCCACATGAGGACTCACACAAAAGAAAAGCCTTTCAAGTGTTCTCTTTGTAATTACTCGAGTACCCAAAGGACTGGATTAGATTACCATATGAGAACCCACACTAAAGAAAGACCTTTCAAGTGTACACATTGTAATTATTCAGCCACTCAAAATAGTAACTTAAAACTCCACATGAGGATTCACACAAAAGAAAGGCCTTTCAAGTGTTCTTTTTGTAATTACTCGAGTACTCATAGAGGTGGACTGGATGTCCATTTGAGAACCCACACTAAAGAAAGAGCTTTCAAATGCCAATTGTGCCACTTCTCAAGCGCTCAAAAAATTAATCTTTCCACGCATATGAACATACATACTAGAAGGAAACGGTACAAATGTAACGTTTGTTCAAAACCTAATGCTGGAATGGGAAGTCTAACGCAGCATATGGTGAAACATTCGGAGGAAGAACGGTACAAGTCTAAAGAACTTCCTCATATTCAAAATTTACACGACCAAGCTAAAGAGAAATGTTCCAATGAAGAATCTTGTAAGTACACCAAATTTGACTACTTAAGCAACCCGAATTTGCAAGCGCCTGAAGAAAAAGCAAACTCAGACGAAGAATCCTTTGAAGGTCAGCAATCTAATTACTCTGACAACCAGAATTTGCATAACCTTGCAAAGAAAAAACTTTTTCAATGTAGATTGTGTAGCTTCGAAACTGCTGTAGAATGTGAATTAGATACTCATTTCGACAATCACAGATGTGAATGTCTTATCTGTCCGTACGTTTGTGTTGGAGGACATCAGTTTTATAGTCATATGGCAATACATTTTCAAAAAAAGTCAGTAGAGAAAGAACGAATTTAACGAAACGTTAAAAAATAATATTTTTATTCTCTTAAAGACTAGAGATTTTAGTTTATTTCATTTTGATTTATAAAATCAATTCTTTTATATTAGAGAAAAAAAATTTTTTGGTAGGTGCATTTAGTTAATGATGCTCAAGGATGTGTAGTTTTTTTCCCTTACCAATTGCTAAGGGAAAAAGTAAAATGTGAATGATTATAATGTGATATTTAAATTGTAATATGCACGATTACACAAGTAGTGTATGTGCAATAAAAGAATCAATGTAATAGTTTTAGGTTGGAAATTCTTTGCCATAAATGTGATCGTTTAAGTTATTTTTTGTGCTTAAAAAATAGAATTGAAAATTATAGGCAATTTGGAAAACTCTCCACCTTGTAGTAGGTTGCCTGAAATTAAAAAGTGTCACTACAATGGTGCACTGAAAATTTATTCTTACAAAAAAGCTGACTAATGTTGGCACCAAAGAAAAATGTTGTAAAGATATAAATCTGAAAGATAAAATTAATAAAAAAAATGTTGTAATTTTTGAAAATAAAATATTTTAAAATGTCTTGGTAAATGTAAAAATCAATTTCGAATGAATATTTTAAAGTTTTATTAATCATTTTTTGTCGATATAACATTTACGTAAATAATCTTTTAAAATGGTACAATATTCACACACAATTCATACACTCATTCCTGTTTGTTTCAACATAGGAAAATTGAAGTTGTTTATTCTAGCCGAATTCATACATTCATCTGTTTACCTCACAAACAAAGATAATCAATAGCAGCACTTTCAAAAATTAAATACTCTTCATGGTCCTATCACTCAACATTACAAAGTAGCCATATTTTATATGTTTGCAAAGGGCACACAAGACGAATTAAAGGAATACGTGATACTACAACGTTAGACACGACAAAGTAATTTTACTGTGGTTTATCTTTAGTGATGTGATACACGAATAGTTCAGTTTACAGCACAACAAAACATTAAAACCCTGGCCAGATCTTTAAATCCAAAATTACAAAGATTGATTAGATGATATCTAAGTTGTAAATCCAGGTCAATTGGTATTTTGAATATATTCTTTACCAACATATAATTCTATTAATATTTTAATTTTCTGACCTTTTAACATCCATTCTATTAGTTACAATTAGAAATTAACGTGACATAAATTTAATATCTTAAGAACTTGGACCCGGTTTGTAAAATTTACATTTAATTCATTGTAATTAATATCAAATTTGCTGTAACTGAAATTGCTAATAAATAAGCCAACCAATAATTTTACTTATGCCTCTAATTGGGGAAACAATAATGGTATTTTCATCTAATTTTCAGCATATTTTGCATGAAGTGACATCATTTTCATTCTGAATCTTTGGAATCAATATGTACGCTAACTATATCTGCAGGTATAGGCACATCCAACTTCAGAATAACTCCATGAATATCCAAATGTTTATCAAACATTGCTCTATCCGTGGATGAATACTCACATAAACAACACTCATACACCTCCTCATTCTCATGAACTAACATGTGCCTACTTAACAAACTACTACTGCACCCTGCGTATGTACACAAATGACACTTATATGGCTTCTCTCCAGTATGTTTCCTCATATGAATTTTCAATGTACTTCTCTGATTACACGCGTAAGAGCAATAATCACATTTGAACGGTTTCTCACCAGTATGAATCAACAGATGTCTCTTTAAATCTTTTTGCCTGACACCCTGATAATTACATAAATGACACGGATAAGGTTTAATCCCAGTGTGAGTAGCCATGTGATTTCTAAGACTTGAAGATGAAGAAAAGTGATAGAAGCATTCATTACATTTGTAAGGTTTTTCACCGGTATGAGTATACAAATGCTCCTTATAAGCGCTTTTAGTGCGTGATTTATAACCACAGTCAGGGCATAAGAATAGGTATTCACCTGTGTGGGTCAGCATGTGTTTCGTGAGAGTCGACTGTTGGGAAAAAGTATCGGAACAGACATCACATTGGAAAGGTTTTTCACCCGTATGGGTTCGCAGATGATTGTGTAGAACATGCTTTAAAGTGGCTGAATATTCGCAGAGGTGACATTTGAAAGGTTTTTCACCGCTGTGGATTTTTATATGTTTGTTTAGGTTACGTTTGTAGATAGTTGAGAAATCACAAACGGTGCATTTGAAGGATTTGGGTTGTGGAAGTGCATCTGATGTTGTTGTTTCCAGTTGTGGTTCTGTGGAGTTGTCTGGGCAGCCATTTTGTGGAGCTGGATCGTCACGTTTGCCCTTGCAGTCGCTTTGTGGTGTGGGTTCTGGGAGTAAATCTGTTTGAGTTTCAGATTCCGACATCGTTTGGTATGCCTATTATAAAATTGATCTTACTAAATTTGTTGGTCGTTTACCAAAAAACAAAATACACAAACACTCGATAGCATTACGGCGAGGTTGCTAGGCTGTATGTGTACCTGATTCGCCTTCGCCCTCTTCGCCGTTCGCCCGGACTTCAGTGATGTGCCGCCCTCTAGTGGGCTGAAACGAAAATATTTAACCGAACTAGCAGAAGTAGGTGTTGTGAATTATTTAATAAGGGGAGAAGTCTCACTAAAAATACAAATATTAGACAGGAAAATGTTATGCGTATCTATAAATTTAAAATAATGTTTTTACTGAGTATTTTAAGAGACTGTTTGAATTTTGATCAAAACTTTTGAAAGAAAAAAGTTACAGAGTTACTGGCGCAAATTTCTCTTTAGAAAACTGCGCTCGACATTGCTTTCAACTACATTTGGCAAACTCCAGGCTTGATTCGGAGTATACAATACTAAGGACCTTGCTTCATTCTGATTGGTTGCTTGGAATCACGTGAACTATTTCTTCCATTTCCGGCAATCCGCTTTTTGGTCGAACACGGGCATCGCTCCAGTTCTCATTTTTCGATGGTCTAATCTATCCCCTACAGAACCATCTGATCAGAATTTTGTAAACACTTTGGCTGGAATACGATAGTAATTAAGAATCTTACATAATTTTACAAAAAATATGACTAATATTCAGGTAAAAAAAAATATAGAACGATGGGTTCTCGGTTGAACTTGCTCATTTGTCTTTTTTGTGTTGTGCATGTTCAATCGATTATTAAGTAGTTAATTCCTTTTGAGTTATTCAAATTGAAATTCGCCGTTTAAGAAGTTTCAAGTTTTCAGACATCATTTGCAACACAAACAGGCACATGAAAGTTTTCATATTACCTAAATTTCAATGGGTTTCTCACAGAAATCTGAAGTTTTCCGTATTGACGCAGGAGCCAAAATGGCGCATGGTTGAATTTTTTTTGGATCGATGGAGAAAAAATTATCTTTAACCGATAAAAAACAAGTGATGTATTCGATAAAATTCATAAGGGAAACTGTTAGCATTCCAAAATTTGTTTCTCGAATTTAATTCAATGGAATAATGTGTCCACTTTAAAGTTAAAAACTCGTACCTATTAGGGGAGCGGAGTCTCACTAAAATTCAAAATATTGGAGATGGAAGGCGGTAAAAGTTTTACCTTTTCTTCCATTGCATTATTGCTGGAGAGCTTACGATTTTTACAATTTAATCCGAAAGTTACGTGTTTAAATTTCAAGTTTTAGCGATTTCCCAAACCCAGCGTAATTTTTTTTATGCTTATTCTTGCCATGTATGTATGACCTTAGCTCTTGCTACTGTTGTTAAGCTTTTTCATGTGTGGCCAGTCAAGAGAAACTTGGTGTGACAAAACGTTTCTAATGTGGTTTGGGTGAGCTAAATGTACTTCATAAAGCAGTTAGGTCACTCTGGTTTTTGTCATCAGTGACTGAGTGTACTTTATGGAGCAAGTAAAGCATGTACAATAGGATTCGTCCTCTGAGCTTTTCTGGAATGTAAGCTTTGTAACTAGGTATGTCATCTGCGTCACCATCTTCATTAGTTGGTGCTCTAAAAACTAAGTTCATCATGTATGTCATATTTCTTTTTTAAATTTTGTAACTACTTCAACTAATGACTTAATATAGGCTCTTCACTCTTCCCACACCTAATTAGTTGATCATTCGTCGAGCGAAACCATCTTGCTGTTGTATTGCAATTATTTCGTCTCTATTTGGCGTAATAAGTGTCATTGTATGTGCAATTCACTCCTTCAGCTTGTGTTTAAAACGTTGTTTCGTCAGTCATCAGCTCTTCATCTCGAGGTTTCATTGGAATAAATACTTGTCTCTTGGAGGCTTGTTCTCCAATTCCATTGAGTATCATCAAGAAGTTTTGTTCTTTGTGAGTGCTACAAATGCTCTCGAGTAAGTTGTAAGATTTTTCTTCACGTCTATCTATATGTACCGTACAGTAATTCGTTACTCAAGACTAAAGGTTCAGATATTTGTCTATTTGTGTCTGTTGAGTTCTTCGTCATTGTAAAAAATGCAAATCGTATTTTTTTTTTTGGGGAGGTCTTCTGACCCTAGCTGTCGCTGGCGGCGTTAAGCCTTATTTTTCTTCTTCTTCTTCTAATCGTATTTCCTTCAATTTGTCCATGTTTGGAACTTGAAAGTTCAATAGGTCCTCAATGAAGTCTCCTTCCTCAGGCTTTACCGCTGCTCTACAAAAAGAGTGCCTGGTTTTCTTTTTTTTTTTTTTTATATTAATTTGTCTGCCATTAACTTAAAACACCATCTACACCTAGCCATTTACCTCCTAGATGTTGACATCCAACTTTTCTGAGATATTTTCAGAGATCTTTTATTTGCTTTCCTTTAATCATCATAGCTTTACAATAATTAATGGCTTCCATATTCTTAGCTTTTAAATCATCAACCAAATAAGCAACATTAAACAAGTTGCATAGGAGAGTTGTAGGAAAACATGTTGCGTACCATGAACATGTTGCCTTCATGTTGTTCTTCACAAAAAGTTTTAGTCTTAAATATTTATTATCTTTGAAGTTACGACACAGACCAAATACCTTCCAAACCAATATGGCGTCCTTACAATTACACCCATAGACCATAGTCATTTCTTTCTTATAAATTTGCATCACCCCATCAAAGCATTATTTTTAAACTACAGATCTTTACTGCCTCTTTCTTCACAAAAAGTTTTAGTCTTAAATATTTATTATCTTTGAAGTTACGACACATAGACCAAATACCTTCCAAACCAATATGGCGT
>JAQGAS010002370.1:0-10898 GCA_034686365.1 Pachymerium ferrugineum
CACTTGGTGTACTTTGAAGCGATACTGGTAGGTACATTTCATCACTTGTCTCTGCACTTCGTCTTCTATTTGCTCGGCTTCCTTAACTGGACGGTCACGCTATCAGAAGAAAAATCAATAAACATCATATCTATAAAAAATTATAATTATTACTTCACGGTCTGGTATGAGTGCGTTGACAAACTCCTTAACGTCGATGTAACCACCTCGTTCGAACATATCTGCGACAGCGTTTAATCCCATTCGTGTCGTCTCAAATTCTAAAAAATAAAATTCGTTGGAAAATAATGAAATAAAATTCCGTTTCAAAATATATTTACTGGATTGTAAAATTTTAAGTAATTTACTGTCGTTATCTTTATCGAGTTTATTCCATAATGCGTGATTTCTTATGATTTATGTGAAGGATAAAATTAATTTTTTTTGTAAGAAAATTAATTTTTTTTGAGGAAGAAATTAAGTTTTTGTGTGGAGGAAATTAAATATTTTGTGTGAGGAAAATATTTATATCAATTAATTCAACAACGAATGCAACTGATGTTGATAACCCTTGACCTTCATCATCTGTTGCAGTCCAAACATGAAGAGCAACTGAATACTGATACAACAGTTAAAGAATTACAAACCTTTAAAAACAAAAATAAGATAAGTTAAACGTAAATTAAAATGACACTTTCGCATTTGAATCGATTTCATCTAATGAATATAAAATTCCTTGGGGTGAGTGAGGTACCATGCAGTTAGTGGGGTACCTTGAGTGAATGGGGTACCTTGGATGGAGTACTCCTCTAGCTGAGATGAATATAAACCTTTAATTTAAAGTTTTTTTTTTGCTAGACTAATCGCCTTTGACCTTTGGAACACTAATAAATTTGATTTTTCTGTTAAATCTCAGAAATTTAAAGATCGTATGGTGCAATGAACTTTTCTTGTTGAGCTGCATCGCGATCATTTTTCAGTTCTGCAAAATAAAGACTAGTGTGATTAAAAGTTTAAAAAAAATGGGGCGGTCGGTTCGAATTTTAAGAACAACTTCGAATTTGAGATTAAGTTCGAATTTTTAATGTAAGAACAACTTCGTCAACGGCTATAAAAAGTATAGCCGTTTTATTGCCTTTTTATAGCAAAAGTTTAGTCTTTTATACCTAAAATATACCATCTTGGAATTTGGTGTTGGAAGTTGTTAACTTCCTACCATCACATGGCATCAAGCAGAAACACCATGTTTGCCAAGATGTTTCACATGTTATTTTATAGTAGTTTTAGTGTTTTTGAAGTAGAAGTTGAAGTTTTGTTAAAATTTGTGTAGTAGAAATTGAAATTTTTTGTGACGAATAAAATTAATTTTTTTTGAGGAAGTAATTAAGTTTTTTGTGTGAGGGAAATTAAGTTTTCTTGTGTGGAAAAATTTAAGTTTTTTACGTAAAAATTTGAAGAAATTTGAAAAAATAGACCTGTAAAAATTTGAAAAAATCCCTTTGGATTTTTTTCAAATTTTTTACAGATCTATTTTTTAACGGAATTCGATGTATTTTGAGGAGAAAATTCGATTGATTATCACAATGGCATGTGCATCTCAAATACTTACAGTTATAAGCATTACTTATTTGAAAAAATACTTTTTTACTTATTTTACTTATTAACTTAAAAACTACTCAAAGTAGAGCTTTGAAATTGTGTGCAATCGATTTTTCATCAAAAAATACACGAGAATTCAATAAAAAAGGAGGATCTTCCAACAAGTAACTGGCAGTGACGTGGACGTTAAACGTGTGTCGATTCAACATTCCTGTATCCTATTGAGCAAAGTCAGTCTCTCCTATCGTTCTCATTACATCTTCTCATCAATTTAGCAGTTGAAGTGATTCATTGTGTTGTCAGGTTCTTCAACCATACAACTCGCCCCATATGAAATAATAATTTAACCACTTAAAAACAAGTAGGGTTGATTAATATATTTTAATCGGCACAAACCTAAAAAGTGACCCATTTGGAGATTTAAATCAGTGTAGGAAGGTAGTTGAGAAATTCCAGGTGGTCCTAAATAGATAAATAATATTCTAAAATATGAATAAGAATAAATTAGCCACAAATTTGTGATGAAAACAAGTTTATTACTTGAATATACGCATTAGTTGTCATCGAGCCGAATCCGGAACGGTTTGGTGATCCTTTTGGGTTTAAAACATCTGAAATTATTTAAAAATAATAATTATTATTATTACATTACATTACAAAATTGATTTGCTATAATACGACCACTTGGAAAATTCTCGAAACACATTGTGCATGTGTTTGGTATTCAAGAGTAATTGGATTTGAATTTAAATTTTGTTAAAAATTGTCTCATGACGGTTAAAATCTTATGGCGCAGGTGTGGAAGTATTCCCGAATGTCGATGTTGATTGCATTGGTATTATACCTAAAAAAGAACACCTGAATTAATTACAATGAAATTTAAACTTCGTTAAAATGATTACCTTGCTGAATTATGCTCGCCGCTATCCATGTAAAGCTCTGAAATTGTGTGCAATCGAATCTTCATCAAAAAATACACCAGAATTCATTGAAAAATAGGCATGAAAAATTTTGAAAAAATTGATGGACATGAAAAGCAACTGAACACTGATACAACTGTAAAAGAAAAAATTACAAACCTTTAAAAAAAATAACATAGAAGTAAATCAATAACATTAAACTAATTAAAATGAACCTTATGCATTTGAATCGATCCCGATTCCTCGCCTGACCTGAAAATAAATTCTTTAAATGAAAGTAAATTTGCTCAGATAACCGGAAAAATTACCGAATGTATTCAGCGGATAAGTAGACTTTTTTAAGCATGTAGTTTGAACCCCTTACTAATCAATAAATTTGAAAACTGAAGTTAGGTAAATAACCTGTAAAAGATTAATAAATAGTCGAAAACCGCGCAAAATAACCCCACTGCATGAAAACCACTAAAAAATTAATCATTGGCTGCTTTTCCAGCATTTCTACTAACGGCTGTCTCATCATGGGGTTGAAATCAGCGTTTTGGTATTTTCTTCTTCTAGGCACATGCTATGAAGGTAAGAAAATTTTTTTAGAACACTTAAAGAGACTGTGCAGAGGAAAATATGTAAACGACCTTCATTTGAAGCCTTCCTACGAAAATTGTAACCTTGAGTGGCGGCGATCGACCACAACAAAGAATAAAAAAATGGAGCTTAAAATTTTTGTTGTATTACAACCATTTAAAAAGATACATAGCATTATGAAAATACCAACTTACTAAATCCTTCTGGAACAATTTCCAGAAAATTGCTTCTCAAAACACAACCGGCGTTGAAAGGCAACGTGCTCGGTTGAGAGGTTGCTAATGAGTAATGACTGTTTTACTGTGTGAAACGCCAGATGGCGGCACGGGGTCAATACGTTGAACTAAATATACACAAAACCGCGAAATTTGAATAGTGAATTTTACAATTTTTCTTTAGGTGATGCCTTGCAAGCTCCACGATTTAACAATGAACCACCATTTCATGTGGAGTTTTCTAACAGCACTGGAACCAATATTCCATGCACTGCCAACGATCCTGCAATAAACATCTCTTGGACTCTGGCTGATGGAAGCTCCATTTACGACATCCCAAACTTGAGAAGAGTTAACTCAGATGGCACTTTGATTTTTCCTCCATTTGAGGCTAAAACCTATCGCCAAGATGTTCATGCAGTTACTTACAGATGTCTTGCAAGCAATGGTGCAGGAAGAATAATTAGTCGAGAAGTGCATGTTCAAGGAGGTAAAATATAATTGTTTTTCAGAACTAGTTATTAATTCAAGTCTTGAAATTTCAGTAATGGATCAACCGTTTGAACCTCACGTGTACGACTCTTTTGCAACCACAAAAAGCAGTGCCGCTTTGAGGTGTATGATATCAGGAGCTGTTGCCAAATACGTGACTGTAGACACTTGGATTAAAGACAAACATTATGAAATCAAAACTAATTTTTTTGATGGTTATTAAAAATATAAATTAATTTGGGTTATATAATAACTTTATATTGTGTATTCAGATAAAAAATACGTAGTTACAAAATCAGGAGATTTATTGATATCTCCAGTAGACAGCAGTGATGCTGGAACAACCTACCAATGTTTGGCTAAACACCGATTGAATGGCCAGATTAAAACCAGTGTCACTACAGGGAAACTGTTTGTTACAGGTAGTTCATAATTCTCACAAACTAGTACCATTAAATTCATATTGGTTCTCATCATTTAAATTAAGAACCTCAAGGAAATGTTCCATCAAAAATATTGGACATTGAGAATGTTGTTACTGCATACGAAGGCAATCAAGTTGCTTTACCTTGTGTTGGTCAAGGCCATCCTAACCCGTCTATTAAGTAAGTGAATCCCAAACATTAAACATTAGTTTGAACAATTAGATGTTAAATACCTCTCTATTGCACCAAGTTCATATTACAATGTTCATTAATTTTGCGCAGATGGTTTAAAAAAAGTGGAGATGGAAAAATGGTTCCATTAATTTTAGATGAAAACATGAAAATTACTGCGTTGGCACTAATTATTCGTAACGTGAAAAAAAATCATTCAGGAATTTACGTTTGCCAAGCGGATAATGTTTTGGGAATGTCAAGCAAAGAAATTACCTTGAAACTAAAGGGTTCGTTATATCTACAACCAATAAAATGATGTCTTTGTGAGTTAACCATTATTGATATTACTCCTAGAGCAATTGAAAGTGAGTCTACAACCACAAAATATTAAACTTGATTCTGGAGAATCGCAAACTATAAAGTGTCATGTAACATCCACATCTGAATTCGTCATTTTGTGGTACAAAAATGGAGCGATGTTAGGAGAAAAGAATGGAAAGTCATCATTGGAAATTGACCAAAGTGGAATTTATCAATGCTTTGCCAAAACAGATGAAGATATGAGTTTTGCTTTAACGCAAGTTACTTCAGGAGGTACCTAAACTGTTAACCAATACCTTTTAAACATCAAACTTATGACAAATGATTTTCAGTATCTAAGCCAAAAATAATTAAAACATTTGAAGAAAAAACTATGCATTCTGGGGACACTATTCAGTTAGAATGCAGTGCTACATCTAATCCGATTTCTCAGATTTACTGGTATTTAGGAGAGGAAAAATTAACTTCATCGGGTTCCATAATGATCAGAGAAAAAACTGAAAGTGCAGACACTGTTATCAGTGCATTAACATTGAATAAAGTAGCATCAAAAGATGGAGGTGTTTACAAATGTATTGCTGTAAACGATGGAGGTTATGATGAATTCATGGCAAGAGTAAATGTCTACGGTAAAGTAATCACATATGACTTTAGTATAAATGTATCAATGATAAAATTTTAGGTAAACTGGGAATGAGACAAATGACATCTAAAACCGTTGTTGCTGGAGAAAACTTTGCTATAACTTGCCCATTTTACGGCTATCCAATTAGTCATGTAGAATGGATGAAAGGCAAGTTTATTATATTTATCAACAAAGTTAAAAGTTTCGCATAAATTTTATAATCTCTTGAAGGAACACAATTATTGCCACAAATGTTCCACCAAAAGGTATTTCCAAATGGAACACTGATTTTAACGAAAGTGAAGAAAGCTCGTGATGAAGGCAAATATTCCTGCATTGTAACAAATATGGAAGGAGAAATGGCAGAAAGATCAATAGAAATAGTTATCATGAGTGAGTAATTTCACATTGTAATTTTTAAACACTTACGTATGTTGAAACAAGAGAAAGAACATCTAATCTATTTGTGCACGCCACTTAATTTATAGGCAACAAAATATTGAAATTAAACTTGAATTAGATAAAAGTTAACACAAAATTAACTCTGAAGTTTGTACTGGGTATTTCATAATAGATCTTCTTTCTCATTTACCTTAGCTGATGACGAGTGTTTTATAACACTCTTCGATTATCTAATACGCTTTCAGCCGCTCCAAAGATTATGCCTTTTTCTTTCCAAGAAGATTTATTACGCGAAGGAATGAGAGCACGATTGCAATGTGTCGTAAGTGAGGGCGATTCACCAATCACTATTCAATGGATCAAAGATGGAGCCAAAATTTTGCCTGACCTAAATGTTAAAATTCAACAGTTAGATGAATTTTCCAGTATCCTCAACATAGCTCACATAAAGCCAAGACATAACGGAAACTACACATGCATTGCACAAAACGCAGCAGCTACAGTTGTTCATTCTGCTGTTCTAAGTGTCAATGGTAATGTGTTGTTTAAATTTTTACTTTGTTTTTCAGTTCCTCCAAAGATTATCCCATTTGCCTTTGTGGATGATCAATTCTACAAAGGAATGCGTGCATACATCAGTTGTGCCGTGAGCCAAGGAGATCCGCCGTTAAAATTTGAATGGCTCAAAGACGATCGCCCGATAACAACTTCGGATACTATCATTCGTCAATATGATAAATTAACAAGTTCTTTAAGCATTGATAGTGTGTCTTCCACCCATACCGGAAATTATACCTGCACAGTGTCAAATCGGGCGATGACAGTCAGTCATACGGCGCAACTTCTGGTTCACGGTAATGATGCATTTTTATTTTAATACTTATGTGGGGGGGTTTTTCTTCCAGTTGCTCCCAAGATTATTCCCTTCTCCTTTCAAGACAAAATCGTTGCAGAAGGTGCTCAAGCAAGAGTTTTGTGTGGTCTTCTTGAGGGTGATTCCCCTGTCACTTTCACTTGGTTTAAAGACGGACAGCCAATAAATCAAACTGATATTGAGATTGTTGGTGTCCGCTCTCATGGCAGCATTTTGTCCATTCCAAGTGTACACCGAGGGCACACGGGAAATTACACGTGTGTAGCCAAAAATCAAGCAACCCGTTCTCAGTTCACTGCCAACTTAAGAGTGCATGGTAATTACTAATTATAAACTGTTTGGTGTGTTTTCAGCTGCCCCAAAGATTATTCCATTCTCATTCCAAGATGATCATTTATTTGAGGGAGTTTTCGCAAGAGTGTCTTGTGTAGTTTATCAGGGGGATCTACCACTCAACATCAACTGGTTAAAAGATAATCAACCAATTCCGCATCTCCAGGGTGTTACAATACGCAAATTAGATCAATTCTCCAGCATGTTGACTATAGAAAGAGTGGAACAAGTCCACAGTGGCAACTACACATGCATAGCAGAAAATGCTGCAGCATCAGTCTATTCCACTGCAATCCTTGTTGTCAATGGTAATGACAATAAGTGATTTGTATATTCTTTCGTATTTACAGTCCCTCCAAAAATCGTGCCATTTGCATTCCAAAATGGGCATTTATTAGAAGGCATGCTCGTACGAGTTTCTTGTGTGGTCAGCCGAGGCGACTTGCCCTTAAACATAACTTGGTTGAAAGATGGCCAAGTCATCCCAGACGCATATTCCATAAATGTTCATAATTTAGATGATTACTCCAGTGTACTTTCGATTGACCCAGTGACTAAAAATCACGATGGCAATTACAACTGTATTGCTAGAAATTTAGCTGGATCAGATTCATTTGTTGCATCATTAACCGTTGATGGTAAATTGTTTTTACCTCCTGCTATCATTTTTAGCAAACTGGTAATTTTTTCGAATTGTCTATTGAAAGACATTATGAGAGGGACAGTTAAGTAAAGAAGTGACGTTTAATTGACTATTGCTTACATCATAATTATCAGTCTTTCAATTTTATTAACTAGAAATTCATTCAAAACTCTCAATTTAGTTAGTTACAACGTAAAAATTCTTTTCCAGAATTACCGAAATGGATTATAAAACCAAACGACACAAAAGTGCCAATAGGAAGTTCTGTTTCAATGCCGTGTGAAACGACGGGATTTCCAAAACCAGAAATAACATGGCATAAAGTTGAAGGTAGATATATCAACAACCAGCCGTATTTAAAATACGTTCTCAAACTAGTTTGACCAATTAATTTTTGTGTTGTATCTGTTTCTCTAATGACATCAGCAGTTTAAGACCTTAACTGAAAATGCGCCTAATTAAAATGAAATATTTTTTGCTCTTCTTACACACAGGATCAGATCCTAAAGGTTTAACAAACCTTGTTCAAAATGCCAACGGTTACGAACTTTTACCAAATGGTTCATTGCTAATAGATAGAATTACCTTGCAACATGCTGGTTATTACTTTTGCGTGTCTGAAAATAATATAGGAAGTATCAGTGCTATGGCTTTATTGTCAATCAGTTGTGAGTATGACCAAAACTATAGTTCTTTGATATTTTGAAACTTTTGTTAACTTTCAGCAGTTCCTCCTCAATTCAACAAGAAATCTCAAAATAATACTACACTATTAGGAGATGTTGTACGCATGAAGTGCACAGCATATGGCGATCAACCAATGAAATTTACCTGGTACAAAAACGGAATTGAAATTAACCAAAACAGTTTTTCAAATAGGTTCGAATTCTACAATTCAGTTAACTAATATACTAATGCTTAGAATTACTTCCAGTTTTACTATAATGGAAACAAATGATACTGCTACCGTTACATCCGAATTAGCAATCAGTAAAGTAAGCAGAGAAGACTCCACAATCTTTTCTTGCCGTGCAAAAAATTCGTACGGATCAGAGAATACAATTTAACTGTTTTAGGTAAAAAGACTTAAATTTAAAAAAGTTTATTCAAAGTTAGATTTAACAGGTTAGATTGCATCAGTTAAAGCTAAATCCAGTATAATATGTACGTAGATGTGCTAAACCAGGTTACATCCTAACTGAACTTGGTTCAATTCATCCTTACATGAGCAAAATAATCTTATCAACTTTCGAATAATCGTATGAACTTAATTAGCCCTAATAAGTCAACTTGCCCGAAATATGTGTAATAGGTTGTCTAAAACTGTAATATCTGCTGCTTACAGAGAAGCCCGACCCTCCACTAGATGTTAGTATAACAAACGCTAATAACCGCACGGTAGTGATTGGATGGAAATCTCCATTTGATGGCAACAAGCCAATTCTTAAATACATCTTACAATACAAATTGGCAAAAGGCAACTATCAACTGACATAGCACAGTTTAACTTAAACAATTCCGAAAGCTAAATTACTTCTTCCAGACAACTGGGAAACGGGTGTTCGAAATTTAACAATGCCAGGACACAAATTACAATCGGCAATAAGCACCTTGAAGCCGTCAGCCACATACCACGTGCGAATAATTGCCGAAAATGAAATTGGGTTAGGTTTGCCAAGCGACGCAATAGAGGTTTCAATGCCTGAACAAGGTAAGTTGAAGGTGTCTTACGCCCATCCTCTAAAATTTAACCCCTTTTTTATATGTACAGCACCTGCTGGCCCTCCGTTAAATGTTACAGCTATTGCTACTGATGCTAATAGTTTAAAAGTATCTTGGGAGGTTCGAATGTGATAATACCAATA
Organism: Pachymerium ferrugineum; assembly: GCA_034686365.1. Classification (NCBI taxonomy): domain Eukaryota; kingdom Metazoa; phylum Arthropoda; class Chilopoda; order Geophilomorpha; family Geophilidae; genus Pachymerium; species Pachymerium ferrugineum. The sequence goes on from JAQGAS010002370.1 coordinate 9,450, forward strand.
CGGCAACAGATTTACACTTCTATTTACATTTTAGGCTCCCAAACCAGAACTAAGAAATGGTATTATCCGTGGATACCATGTAGGATGCAAGATTGCATCAGCTTCAAACTCATATAACTTCAAAATGATTGAAGTGCCTGAAGATTACACGTCATCTCTTTCATTGCCAATCACCGATTTGCACAAGTTTACCCAATACAGCATTGTAGTACAAGCATTTAATGACGGTGGGAAAGGACCTTTATCAAAAGAGATTATTGCTATCACTTCAGAGAGCAGTAAGTTTGAAGTTGTTCAACGTTGTTCGTGTACGTTTATAGTGACACGCAAAAATTCCTTGACAATTTCAGTTCCAACTAAACCACCACAAGATATCAAATGCTCAGTCTTGTCTTCTCGAAGCATTCACATAACATGGCTACCACCTCCTACCCATAGCATTCATGGAGTTCTTCAAGGATATAGAGTCATTTCCAAACCAGTTATTGATCAAAGTAAATTACGATAAGTTTCTTGAGAACCCAAAATTAAAACAATACTCTATTTCCTAGCTAACATTTCACCCGAAACAAAATCGGTGGACAAAGTCAACAAACTAACGCTTCAACACTTACAAAAATTCACCAACTACAGCATTCAAGTGTTGGCTTTCACTAGAAGAGGAGATGGAGTGAAAAGTGAACCAATCTTTTGCAGAACATTTGAAGACAGTAATGTTCTCTTTTTACATTAATAGTACTAAAATTTGAACGTTATTTGAAATGTAGTTCCAGAAAGTCCAGCTGATGTTAAAGTTTTACCATTATCAGGGCAGTCTATTATGATTGCATGGAAACCTCCTACGCAACCAAATGGCATTATAGTCAAATACAGCATTTACATAAAGCAATCAGGGCAAAATGAAGTATAACCGGATTTAAGTGATCAATAAACTTTTTTATTCTCCCCCTATGTCTATACACAGTTTTTTTTTACAGGGAAACGTTCAAAAGATTACTGTTCGCGGAAATACTACATTTTATGAAGCTACTGAAATGAAGTCAATAGAAACATACCAATTTTGGGTAACTGCTGCAACCGTTATAGGAGAAAGTACTAAAAGTCGAATCGTTTCCCAATCTCCAAACAATCAACCACGTGAGTTAAACAGTTCTGATTAACTCCTTCTGTGTTCTTACCTCTAATTTTTTAGATGCGGCAAAAATTGCTGGATTTGATGGATCTGTTTCCGCTACTCAAGGCGATGACGTGCTTTTGCCATGCAAATTTGTTGGAAAACCCTTACCAAAACAACACTGGATGAGTAATTAACAAAAAAAATTGAAATATTCCACATACTAAACAGTAGTTTCTTGACTCTTTAGAAAACGGGAAAGTGATTGATATGGATAAAAAGCGGAGTAAACTGGCTGATGGATCATTACTGATCAAAGACACTGACCAAGCAGA
>JAQGAS010002371.1:0-10891 GCA_034686365.1 Pachymerium ferrugineum
TGCTGCAAATGCAAGGACTGCAAGTGTGCCGAGACCAAAGGCAAATGTGATTGCTGCAAATGCTGTGACGACTGCAAATGCAGCACTGACAAGAAGGCAGAAGGAAAATCTTGCTGCAGTGATAAAGATGGGTGCGGAAAACGATGCGCTTGCTGCAAATGCTGTGGCGCCTGCCAGTGCAGCAGTAGTGAGCGTGGCAGTTGCTGCAAATGTTGCAAGAGTTGTCACTGTTAAATACCTGAATATCTCAAATTTGCAAACTTTTCATTTTGTCCGATATTAAAAGATTGTAATTTAACACATACCTCTGTAATTTTTCTTATTATGCTACGTACAAATAAATAGTTTTTGTCTAGAAAAATTTTAAACACTTAAATTTATCTTTAGAAAAATGATAACAAATCAAACTTTGACTTGTAGTGATAACATTGTTTCAAAAACGTAAATAAAATGCTATTATCAAATTTAAGCTAACTGATAACTCAGTTTTTTTAAGAGCAACTACGGACACAAACACTTTTTCATCTGCTTTCAGCTTCTTTGATTTAGCTGGACAAGATTCAAAACTCGACAATGAAATGCAATAGGTATGATGTAACTCACAACCATTTTTGTTCCCTTAATATTTTTTTATAAGCTTTGAGTACATATATTTTTAAAAATTACTTTAGAAGATAAAAAGCAGGTTAACTGGTCATTTCAGATGCCATAAAGAAACCGAAAATTCAATTAAATTGCCCAAAGGAAGAATTATTTGTACTGACTGTTTAGGGGACGTTGTCGAACAACTTTGCCCAGAAAAAACAAGTGCAGAGGTACAAGATTATTACGACTTTAAAATATGTTTAGAGCAAACTAATATTAATTCGAATGATGCATATTTTAAAATGCTTAAACCATTTTCAGTGTGATGAAGAAAAGCTAAAACAAATGTCAAATGTCCAGGATGATAATACAAAGGTAATTGGAGACTTACTATTTACATTTGTTCAATTTGTGTATGTTTATTGTAGGATTTAACAGGTGGTTGGTTAAAGACTGAGTTGAAATCGAAATGTTTGTATTGCGATCACGAAATGGACGTAGAAAAATTAAGTGTAATTATCGACTAAATAAATGGAATAATTAGTTTGCTCTAACGCCAAGAAATTGTGTTTAGACGCATTACGAGGAGTGTCCACTATACCCCATCGATTGTAATTGTGGTTTAGGGTTTTTAAGGAGACAGGTATTTATAATAAAATTTGGTTCTGTTCAAATGGTTTATGAAATTAAACTGAAGAGAGAAGAACATTCCAAAGTATGTAAAGATAATTTACAGTTTTGTAAATACCATGGCCTGGGATGCGAGTTTCAGGTAATTACGTTTAAAAACGTAATAAAACCTAAGTCATAGTTTCATAAACTTAATAGGATGTTGGTTTAGAAGTGGAGAAACATGAAAGTGATATCAAAATTCATTTTGAATTGATGTACAATGTTTTCAAGGTGAGAACGATATATTTCAATATCATTAAGTGGCAATTCTATATTTTATAGACGGAACGCGAGAATTTCTTCAATTTCAATAATGCGAGTGAACAATCTCAGAAAAAAGTCCAGTCAAAAGGTATAGCCTTACTTTTTTTAGAGCCTCGTTTTAATATTGTTCGCAGTGAAAGAAATTGCAGGCAATTGTGCACAATTACAAACGCAAAATAGAGATATTCTGGTCGAAGTGAAAAATATTAAAGGTACGTGCGTTTCGATGCAGTGTTAAAACTTTATATTTTTTCCCCCTAAAATAGATGAGGTAGATGAGAAAATGCGGAAACAAACTATTGAAATTGATTATTGCAAAGGAAAACTAAGTATAATTTCAATGTCTTCTGACCTTCTTATTGAAATGTCCAAAATATATTTCGCAGAACAAGCAATTGCAGTCAATTCCGCACAAATACAAAAGCAAAACAACGATATCCTGATCGAAGTGAAGAATATTAAAGGTACTTGCGTATACTATTAAGTTTAAATGATAATCTTGACATTTTTGTAGGCGAAATTGCGACCAATAAGGCCAAACATGATACAAATAATAAACGTAAATATTACTTTTAGTTAATGTTTTTTTTTTTACATTTTAATCTATTAAAATTGCAGAAATTGAACTAAATTCAAAAACAATAGATTTAGTTAGACAAGAATGTGAAGGAGCAGTGGCAAACCAAAAGGGTATAAAATTTCTTTATATACATTCACTTTACAAACTAATAGTTTTACCATGGTTTTAGATAAAATTAACGAAATTAAAATTGAACTCGATAAACTGAACACAAACCTTGGTAAATAGTCAAATTTGTTTTACGGAAATTTAATCTCAATATAATGTTTACTTACAAAACCAAGAAAACGAGAAAAATTGCCTTCCTAATTGCACGAAAAAGCTCAAAAAAGATTTAACTGATAAAATGAATAGGAAAATTGCTCAAGTGAAATCAGGTGATTAAAAAAGGTGTAAATCAAAGTTATCTAATTGATGTCAACGCATTTTATATTTTCAGTTTTAAAAACAGCAGTGGCAAATCAAAAGGGTAAAAAAAAATTTCAATTATATAATTCACTAATTTTCCACTTCGTTTTGCAGATGAAATTATGGAGATTAAACTTGAACTCAATGAACTGAAAACAAATCTTGGTAAAAAGTCAAATCAATTTTACTGAAGCTGCATTTCAATATAATGTTTTACGGCAGATAGTGTTAAGAAATCACAAAAAGAAAACGAGAAAAAGCACAAAGAAGATTTAACTGATGACATGAATAGGAAAATTGATCGACTGAAATCAGGTGACCAAAAAATATAAATTAGTCTTCTAATTAATGCGGGTGCGTTTATTTTGTCAGGTTTGCCTGCTGATTTAAATAAACGTTTAGAAAATGATAGAGACGAAATTCAAGAAATTAGGAATAAATCCTGTAACTTATGCACGCTCATTAGATTACAAACTTGAAATAATCAATATTTTACACTTCTAGATGAAATGAAGACAGAAATCGATAAAGTCTTTTCAAAACTCAAGGAAACTCAAGGTAAAAAAAAAAAAACTTCCAATAGTATAACATACAAATGACAAAATTAAAGCGAAACTAATGCAAAATTGATAGTTTTACTGATAAAACAATATTTTGTTTTTCAAATTATTTACAGATTCAATGAAAATGATCAAAGGAGCATATGTTTGGAAAGTTGAAAGCTTTTCCCAGAGACAAAACGAATCTGGTATGGTTTGGTATAGCGATGCATTTTTATCGGATTCATATGGGTACAAGATGCGGGTTATGTTGTACACTTGTGGATGGGTCGGCAGAAAAAGTACTCGTTTGTGCGTGAGTTTGCAAATCATGCAAGGCCCTTGGGATGGAGTTTTAAAATGGCCCGCTGATTACACCGCAACAATCACACTGTTAGATCAAACTCAGGGCAACGATAACTATTCATATGGTTTAACAGTTACGGATCAAGTTAAACGTGATTTTCCAAGAAGCTTTAAAAGACCAAGTAGCCAGGACCCAATCAATACAGGATTCGGTTATCCTGAAACAATTTTGTTATCAAATTTAAAACATAAGTATTTAGTTGATGACACTCTTTACATTAAATTCGAGGTGTCAAGGCAATAACTAACCTTAAAAAATAACTTATTACATGTATTATACCATAGGTAATCGTAGACATTTTAAAAGAAGAAATTCATGAAAAACAAATTTTCTGTACTGATTGTATTTATAAACTTAATATAATATCGTTAATTATTATTACTAAATTTCACTTGTTAAACGAGTTGAATGTCACTTTAAACCATTAAGACCCATTAGAATATTATAAATTGCATAAAGATAGAAAAAACAGAAAATTGTTGTGCTCGTGTTACTGCTTTTTATGTCCCATGTGACCTTGTAGACCTTCAATTGTATATCAATTAAAAGTTATATTATTAAACATACAATTTTATGTAAATTCGAATAAGAATAAGGAAGTCAACAGAAAGGTTTATAACCTACCGTATGACGTAATTATAGCAATCTAAGGTTACAATAACGATAATTTTCTCAAATCTGCAAATCATGTCGTTGATGGATGAATCATACACTTTCATAGTATCAACAGTTTAATCTTTGCGCAAAAGTAAATTCTAGACTTCTTAACTCATAGATGTTACGTCCAATAGCAGACTCTTTAGTTGTAAAATTATTTGCACCCGACTCCTATCACACAGTTTTCAGCACATAGCGCTTCTATTTGGCGCATAATTTAAGATCAGTTTGCACAGGGCACCAATTTCTAGTGTTTAAAATGCCGGTCAAACCATCAACAACATCAACATTCCGACAACACTGAAAAATTTTCAGAACCACAAGAACCAAATCAAGAGTAATGGCTGAGCTGATGATGAATTAAAAATTTCCTATTTTAAATGTCCCTACTTTATAAAATTTTTCCATTAGTAATGTTTAGTTTTTCACTTCAGCTTTTCAGCAATTTCTTGAGCAAATTACTGGAGTTTGGCTACAGTTTTTTTCCAGCTGGACAATTTGTAAATATTATTTTCTACACCCCTATTTAATAATTTTTTAAACCAATTTAGATCTACTTCGTAAAAGCGGAAGTAAAAGTTGAAACTGAATCGAATAGGTCTGACGTTACTATGCTTTGCCCTTAAAAAAAGCACCAATCCCATTGCTAAGCTCTCCAATACTTCTGTTTCTGTCGTTGAAGAAACTGCTCGTTACAGCACCCTACTCTAATTATAGCATAACGATTTCCAAATCATATTTAAAAATACCCAAAGTGTATACGACAAATTTCTAATCTGTTAATCATACCGTTAGATGGGTTGTACCACTGATGGATGAATCCCATATTTTATTATCAGCAGTTTAATCATCATGTGATAAACTGCGCAAAAGAAAATTCTAGGCTTCATATATTATAACCAATAGGGGGCGCTTTAGTTATATAGTGCTTTGTACCCGACACTTATCGCATTACGTAGTGTTATGCAGACAGCACTTCAGTTTTGCGCCCGATTTGAAATCAGTTTGCACAAGGCACCAATTTCTAGTGTTTAAAATGCCGGTACCGACCATCAACATCATTATTCTGACAACACCGAAAGATTTCCAGAAAACAAACCACCAAGAAGCAAATCAACAATAATGGCTGATGCTGACGGTAAGTTAAAAATTTCCTACTTAAAATATCTTTACTTTGAAATTTTTCCATTTTTCATATTTAGTGACCAAGAAAAGTTGTGGATGTTGCAATTGCAATCCCTGCAAATGCGATCCTTGCAACTGTTGCAAATGCTGTGAGCATTGCCCAGGCCACAAAACTGATTCTTGCTGCAAATGCAAAGATTGCAAATGTGGTGAGACCAAAGGCAAATGTGATTGCTGCAAATGCTGTGACGACTGCAAATGCACTACTGACAAAGCGACAGAAGAAAAATCTTGCTGCAGTAATAAAGATGGGTGCGGAAAACGATGCGCCTGCTGCAAATGCTGCGGCGCCTGCCAATGCAGCAGTGGTGAGCGGGGCAGTTGCTGCAAATGTTGCAAGAGTTGTCACTGCTAATTACCTGAATATCTCAAATTTGTAGCCTATTCTTTGTCCGAAATTAAAAGATTGTAATTTAACGCCAACTTTTGTAATATTTTTTATATTGCTATGTGAAAATAGATAATTTTCGTCTAGAAAATTTTTAAACTTTAAATTTTTCATTAGATATTGTCATTTCTTTTCATATTAAGAAAAATGATTATAAATTAAACTTTGACTTGTAGTGATAACATTGTTTCAAAAACGTAAATAAAATGCTATTATCAAATTTAAGCTAACAGATAACTCAGTTTTTTTAAAAGCAACTACGGACACAAACAATTTTTCATCTGCTTTCAGCTTCTTTGATTTAGCTGGACAAGATTCAAAACTCGACAATGAAATGCAATAGGTATGATCAGAAGTAAATAAACCCCCTTTTTAAGCGGAATTGACTTATTTCGATTGCTTCGCCCATTAGTAAAACGTCATATTTTAGACGCGCGAGCACCCTGGTAATAGATTTTAGACCTACTAAAAAAAAAAAAAAACGAGAATCAAAATGCGCGCGTTCAAGGCGCGTCATCAGATCGCGTCATCGGATCGCGTCATCGGATCGCGTCATGGGGCTTCCCCTTCACTTTAAGCGGAATTCCACAAACACTGCATTGCGGCTTGAGGTGTCTATACTGATACAGACTTCGCAATGAAGTGCAGCAGGTATTGACCAATTTTTTAAATATTGTCAGTGATTTTTCTGTCCATTTATAAAACTAAAACCAAAATCTAATCGCGCTGACGAGTTTCCGATCATTTAGGTGTCAGGTGTTAGGTTGCAAACGCGGAAATTCATTTACATCTAAAGGACGAGTCTTTTGTGCATGCTGTGTAGGTTACGCCATAGAACGATGTTACCCAGATGAGCCGCCTTGTCAAAAGGTACCATTCTTTTTTAAACACACACTGACGAATACGTAGATAGCATATCATAGTGCCTTTATCGGCCGTTAGATGGCAGTAAAAGCCCACCTATATACAATTTAATTTTTTTTCTAATGTTTACAGTCTGATGAAGAAAAACTGCGTCAAAAATCGAATATCAAGAATGACAACTTGAGAGTAAATTCAATGTCGAGGTATTTTAAAATATTATTATTTGGTGTGTGATGAATTATAGGGATCAGTGGAGGCGAAATGTGTGTACTGCGACTGTGATATGGATCCGGAAAAATTAAATGTAATGTAAACTAAACTAATATCTAAAAATTTTTGGTAATAAAATATGTTTGTAGATACACTATGAAGAGTGCCTATTGTACCCTATTGATTGCAAATGCGGACTAAGATATCTAAGGGGTCAGGTAATAAAATATGAGCAGATTGGTAATTACAGTAACAGCAATTATTACATAATCTTAAGAGAGAAGAGCACACCATTGTGTGTAAAGTAAATTTGTCCAAATCTGTACAATTACAATTTTGTAAATACCGTGATCTGGGATGTGATTTTCAGGTATTCTCTAAATTATTTTTGCTTCGCGTTTTAGTGAGTAGTTTTCTCTTGTAAACTTAATAGGATATCACCTCAGAGGTTGACAAGCATGAAAGTGATATCGAAATTCATTTCGAATTGATGTACAATGTTTTCAAGGTGATACTAATATTTTTCAATAAAATCGTTCGGTAAATAACAATTCTGTACTTAATAGAGGGAGCGCGAGAATTCCTCTAATTTTAATAATGCGTGTGAAAATTCTCAAAAAAAAGTCCATTCAAAATGTAAATTATCCCACTTTTTAATCAATAATTGAGAGCTTTAAATATTTTTCGCGCAGTGCAAGAAATTGCAGTCAATAATGCACAGCTACAAATGCAAAACAACGATTTGCAGATCGAATTGAAAAATATTAAAGGTACATTAAAGGTGCAAGTTAGTATTAATATTCAAGTTTAATTTTCCATTTGAAACAGATAAACTAGATGAAAAAATTATTCAACAAACTATTGAAATTGATTATTGCAAGGGACAATTAAGTAAGACCCCCAATACCTTATAATTTATATTGACCTTTTAATCTTTTTAAAATCAGATTTCAAAACGCTCAATGATGAAAAAATACAAAAAGAGATAAACGAAATAAACGAGGCAATAGATTTGATTGGTAGTAAGTATTATCTGATGGTATTAAAATCTCACTTTTTAATAGAAAATTGGAGTCTTGTGTTGTATTTTAATTAAATTAATTTCGTAAATCCGTAAAAGTAAAATGTTCCTTTTTTCGTGTGAAATAGATGAACTTGATGAGAAAATTGGGAAACAAACTATTGACACTGAATATTGCAAAGAACTAAGTAAAAATTCACATCTTACAAATTAATATTTAGCTTGTAATATTTTTTTTAAAATCAGATTTCAAAACGGTCAATGATGAAAAAATGCAAAAAGAGAAAAATTTGATTAGGAGTAAGTATTTAGATGCAACCCTCAAATGACTACAATTATTATTTAATTAGGCGAAATGGCGACCAATAGAAGAACAAAAAGAAGACGGAGAAAGCCAAATAGGGACAAATTTGATGAAAACAATGAACGTGAATATTTTTATCGTTAAGAATTTTTTTACATTTTAAAACGCTTCAAAATGAATAAATAGAACTAACCTCAAAAATAGTAGATTTAATTAGACAAGAACAGATTTCACTAACTAATTTCATACTTTTTGGTAGATGAAATTAACGAGCTGAAGCTGCATTTCAAAATGATGTTTATGGCAGACGATATCAAGAAAGAACAAAAAGAAAACGAGGAAAAGCTCAAAGAAGATTTAATTGACGAAATGAATGAGAAAATTGATCAACTGAAATCAAGTGATTAAAAAAGTGTAAATCAAAGTCATATAATTGATGCCAATGTTTATTTTATCAGGTTTGCCTGCTGATTTAAATAAACTTTTAAAAGACGATAGAGACGAAATTCAAGAAATTAGGAATAAATCCAGTAACCTATGAAACACTCACAATTTTACATTCTTGAAATAATAAACATTTTATACTTCTAGATGACATGAAAATAGAAATCGATAAAGTCCTTACACAACTCAACGAAACTAGAGGTAAACGAAAACATGACATAAAATAGATGCCAAATGAAAGTCCTCTGCCAAATAGAGAGAGATTAATGCTAGTTTGATTGATTGCTAATATCCAACATTTTGTTTACAGATTCACTGAAAACCGTCAAAGAAGGATATGTTTGGAAAATTGAAAATTTTTCCCAGAAACAACAATCGAATGATATTCTGTATAGTGACGCCTTTTTCTCGGATACATGTGGGTACAAGATGAAGGTTGAGCTGTACCCTAATGGATTTAAAGATGGAAAAAATACTCATTTATCCGTGTTTTTGCTTATCATGCAAGGCCCTTGGGATGCAATTTTAAAATGGCCTGCTGAATACTCCGCGACATTCACATTGTTAGATCAAAATCAGAACAACGATAACTATTCACGTGTTCTCACAATTACAGATGAGAATAAATGTGATCTTCCAGAATGCTTTAAAAGACCAATTAGTCAAGACAGCCTCAACAGAGGTTTCGGTTTTAGACAATACGTTTTGTTATCAGATTTAAAGCCCAAGTATTTACTTGATGACACTATTTACATTAAATTTCAAGTATCAAGGCGATGAGTTCCATTCAAATAACTTTGTCAAATGGCATTTGTGTCAGTTACGCACTGAAATTTCATATTAAGTTAACGACATTTTGTAAGCTTTAAAAAGATAGAAAAAAATATAAAAGTTCAAATGTTAAAGCATGAAATCTGAAGCAATATGAATAAAACACAAGTCCTCGTAAGCAATTTAATTGGTAATGTTGTTTTAAATAAGAAATTCGTGAACAACAAATGGAGAACACATTTTCTGTACAAATTGCTAATTGCTTTTGTACACGTAAACAAGTTCAACGAACCATTCCAAAGGAAAATATAAAGATTGAAAACTTTTCCCAGAAACAAAAAAAATCGGATTATAGTCTGTATAGTGAAGCATTTTTCCCAGATTCATTTGGGTACAAGATGAAGGCTATTTTGTCAATCATTTTGTCTGTCATATGCAAAATCCAAAGATGATTCAATGTAACCCAAATTTTTGTAATAACTTTGCGAATCTTATGTAACAAATTTTTTTTGTTCTCCGAGCTTGCGCACAGGTACTTCTGAGTTATGATTTCGCCTTTTACGCTCTTATCTCTTTTATAATTGTAGTGAGTCAGGTAATAATGGAACTGTATTCAGTAAATAACATTTCCTTCCAGCGTTACCCACAGTGCGATATAAATCCAATTAAACAATTATTGAGTGTAACTGTAGACTAAAGTTTCTACGGCAACAGGTAATTATCTAAAAACCTGACTAAACAATTTTTCTTACAAAATTGGAAGTTCATTTGACAGGAGATCATTACAGAGTCTGTCCAAAGCAATTACATTCTTGTAAATATGAAAAATTAGGATGCGACTTTCGGGTGATTGCCTGCAATCTGAGTGTTTTTACATTTTAGGGGACTCAGTCAGAAATTGATCAACATGAACCGACTTGAACATTCATTTTGACATGATGATCAACACTTTTAAAGTAAAAGTTATCAAAATGAGAATCTGAGTATTTTGTTGATGACACTCTTTACATCAAACTCGAAGTGTCGAGTCAATGAGTCACATTAAAAAAACTTGTAAAATGATTGTACTAGATGGGTATTCGCAGTAATTTCGCATTAAGTTAACGAGAATACGCGAGAAAATACAAATGAAATCTTATTGCAATATGAATAAAACTCAAATATATATAAAGAATAAACTCTTTTAAATCAAATGGAGGACACATTTTCTATATAAATACTAATTGCCTTTATAAACTTTATAAACTAAGTTAATTGCTTTTATACAGCCGAAGTTCAACCATAACTTAGAATAACCCTCCCGTCTTATGAGGCATTTATAAAGTACTCACCAAATTAAAACAATGTAGTTTGGCTTTTTTCATTATTAAAAAAAATTAGAAATGCACAAATTTCACTTGGAATTTCTTAAGGTTTAAATTTCAAAGTAGATACATCTCCTAGTAAAATATTTTTACTATCATAAATCTAAAAACAAAATGTCTAAATTTAAAGATATCATTAACAAACTTTGAATAAAAATCAAATTTCAGTTTTGCTACTCTACGTCAAATATATGCAGTCCAATGACGAGAGACAAGAACCAACGTTTTAGAGGCGACACGCGGTAGACAGTTTTACTGTTAGAAAACA
>JAQGAS010002372.1:0-10891 GCA_034686365.1 Pachymerium ferrugineum
AGCAGTCAGGGTGAGTTCAGTTATAATTAGGGGTAAAAAGTCAGTTAAAATAGGGGTAAAATAAAATAAACCCAAACATAAATGATCTAAAAAAAAACTTTTTTAATATAAATTGACCATCTGTTTCATTATTTGCTATAATTAACTATAAGTACAGTTTAAGTTACATCATAAGGATTAATCTGTCATTTATCAAGGGTCGTATTAAATTTTTATTTAATACAGACCTGAAAACTTGATGAAGGTAAGTATAGTGCCTATAGCTAAACATAACAATAACAGACAAAAATATAAAATACATATAATTTTATTCCTGGTTTATTGGTTACCACTTAAAGGGCAAACGATAACTACAGGAATATTACCCTCAGATTGGTAAAGTGCAAAAAATGATTTCTGATTCGCTGGACAGAGATAGGACCAAGTGGCTGGTAATCAGCTCTTATCACTTCAATTGGTGAGCCATATCGGTTCCACCCTTATACCATTATACTTTGCCAATAGCATGGGGTTTGGTGAGGTCATTAATTGTAACATAATGCTTGTGGATGGCTTGTATTTTTCATGGTCTAAAACTATTGGTTCAAACTTACTAATTGCTTGAGCCATACCAAGTTGCTAACACATACGAACTGTTATGGCTGTCTGTGCCTTCTGTTTTATGTTTTTCTTCTTTTTCCAGTACAGTTAACTTCATCACATTTTGAAATAACATTCTTTTACAGCCCAATCAACTCCTGTTGGCATATTTTTCTGACATTGTTGTTGTGATGTCTTTATACCAGACCTCTAGTAGAGTTCCTTGATCTTAAGATTAGTGATATTACTCATGAGTAATTTAAAATCATCATCATTGTGTGTGTGGTAATGTTGTCAACATCAAGGCTCGACTTGAAAACCTCTTGATGGAATTTCTTCATAAGTTGAACGTCTATGTTTCGTTTATTATTAGGTTCTGTTGTATGAATGCCATTATAGCTATAAAAAAACTCAAATGTTTAGTAAAACTCATTTTATTATTTTATTATTAACAACCAAGTGGCATAGACTACTGTCCGCGTGCGACAAGAATGCGGATCGAGGGATTATAGTTTCCAGGCGAGGGCATTACTGACCAGTTTGGTTCATTTTGGTTTTAGAAGGAATGGGACCAATGGTCACTTTCCTTCCCCAACACCTCAGGGTGACCATTGGAATCATTCCTCCTAAAACCGAAATGGTCAGTAGCACCTTCGCCTGGGAACTATGGTCCCTAGATCTGCATTCTCGTGGCGCGCGAACAGAAGATCATAGTCCAATAAAGTGTCACCTAAATGACCATGAAGATGCATGTTGGGAATGATAAAATCCAGTGAATAAAATTGTTCGCAATCTTTGTAGAATTGCAGCAAAAGTGCCTGTGTTTTAGTTACATCACTTCTTTAATACTTTTGTACGACAGAAGTTTACAAGATTGTACGAACAACCTTCAGACTGTAAGGTTTTTGGGAAGACAATTATAAAATAGATAGTTGTAAACTTTTTTCATTGATCTGCTGTCAGGCCAGCAAAATTCGCTTTTAATTATTGAAATTCCAAATCGTTGCTAATGGAACAACAATCTTCACACCAATTTAGTTCAACAAGGTAAAAGTTGCCACAAAAATTGCTTAAAATTGTTGCATCCAAAATGCCTTGGTCTCCATTTGTAAAGTAGCTAAGTTCCTGCCGACTGTTGGCTGTTGGTTGTGGTAATCAAGGTATGCGAAAAGACGCGTTGACACCTTATGCCTTGATAAGAATTGGTCCACATCGACAGAATATTTTATGATCTTTAATTTAGCGACTAGGTAAAAACAAAATAAAATATATATCCATATGATTGTCAGTTTTGTACCTCTTATTTCTTGAATCTTTAGTTTATGTCTGGTAACAGTCTGAGCTAAGTTAAAAAGGATATCTTGTTGGTTGTTTTGAACAAAAGTATGCGCAAAAATCGACTTAAGGAGTCCACTTGACTAGGCCCCCATAAGTCCATATGGACTAATTCCAATGGCGCTTTTGCAGTTATTTCATCCTTCCCCTTAAATGAGGCTCTTGTGGCTTTTGCTATACAGCAAGCTTCACATTTGTTATAGCCCTTTGGTTCTATTTTAACACCAAATACTTCTTCACATTTGGAAAGGATCTTTAAACCTTCTATCTGTTGATGCCCATTTGACAATGCCACAAATTTACATTTTGGTTCTGTTGACACGAGTTCCTTTTTGATTTATTTGACTGTATTCTTAGGGCTCTTTAATTTTGTTTTCTCAATCCCAGAATGCAAATTAATCTGTTCATTTTGTTCAGGTTGGTCTACTGTACCATCAACTTGGTACAATCGTCCATTTCTATTTGCACACAACAAAATGTTATTTTCAGGTGTATAAACCTTTAAAACCCCTTTACTGATTCCTATTCTATAACCAAGTTCATCAATTAATCTTGCACTTGTAAGGTTTTTTCTAAACCCAGGAGCATAGAATACATTGTATAGTGTAACCTCTGCGTTTTCACCATTTACATTTGTATTTAACACAATATCTTCCTTTCCAGTTATAATTGTACCTTCCCCAAGTATTACATTGAAATTTTTAATCTCAGTAAAATTTCACGATAATGGCAAATATGATCCGATGCTCCAGTGTCGATGAACCAGTTGTTGTCAATTGAATTCTCTGTTGAATTTGGTGATACAAAAAATCCACCTCGACTTTCTGTCTTGGCTCCAAACCAGCTTTTTTCAGGCCTGGACCAATAGTCATGGTCCGGCCCCACCCTGTCACATGTCACAATTATAAGTCACGTGGTACAGGGTGATCTTTCAACACGTGCATAATTTTTAGGTAAACTTTGTGTAATTTGAAACAACATTTCTTTCAACTTTTATATTTTTTTTGTTTCAAGTTCTATTATTTAATTAAGTTATACAGGGTGTTTCACTCAAGAGTTTGCGGTAAAATTTTTAGCTAGGTTTTAATATTAGGTCCTTAGCTCTAAGGGATATGAACTAAACATTGGATGCTCAATTTAATAGGCTACTCAAAGTTTGACCTTAATCAACATTTCAAGGTCATTTACATTATAACTTCTAAACTAACAATGCAATCGTAAAATATCCAATTAGAGAGTTGTAGAGCACCTCACAATTAGTAGGAATCCATCCTAAAATGAACTGGTTAACTGGGGAAAAAACACAGAAAAGTTGATTTAGAAAATGTGCATTTTAGTTGGGAGTGTATGGCAGGGAAGCTCAAAGGCAGAAGTGATGTGCACAGAAATACAAATAATGTAATTTATTAAAATGTTGTTCTTAGCTTACTGTTAAATCGAGAAAGCAATAGTGCATTACAATGAGAGAAAGAGCAAATAAAAATCCTATTTCGTTTACAAACAATCAAATCATAGCCAACTTAAAACTAAATAACTAAAATTCAGTTTATAAAAGCTGTTCAATATGATCACTATCCAAAACAATACATGTTTGTATTCTTGTCAACATGTTATTCATAACTCCTTGGAGCATGATTGCATCAATCTCTGTGCAAGCTGCTCTAATTTTGTTTTTTAAATCATTCACATCTTGTGGGGGACTGGAGTAAACCTTTTCCTTCGGAAACTCCCAAAGAAAGAAATCTAATGGTGTCAGATCCGGTGATCGAGGCGGCCATCTAATGGAGCCACACTGTCCCATCCACTTCTCCTGAAATGTGTCATTTAAAAATTGGGACACTTGTCGAACCTTGTGTGGTGGTGCACCCTCTTGCTGGAACCATGTGAGGCTGCGATTGGCAAGTGGTAAGTCATTCAACCATTCACTAACTGTTTGTCGTAGAAGTTTGAAATATCTTTGGCCATTTAATGTCCATTGTAAAACACTGGCCCTAGAAGTGTATTATTCCATATTCCCATCCATACATTAACAGACCATCGTACTTGGTGGTCTGTTTCTCTTTTCCAGTGGGGATTGCTACCAGCCCAAAAATGCTGGTTATGACGATTAACAATCTCACACCGCCTATCTCAATTCGTAGATCGAGATCCAACCAATTGCGAATTCAGTGAATTGGGTTGTGAATCGAGATCCGAATTTTAGCCAGTTCACACTAAATTCCACCAGTTAGTGAAATCCAACATGGCGCCCACACATAAACAGTTGTTATTGATCGCGGTTATCGGTATACAATTCGCTAGAATACAAAAGACTTTTAGCCATTGCAAACCTGATTGGTTTATGCTCATCAAAATAAAATAAATTTTTGGGGGAAGAAAACAATTTTTTTAATTACTCAAAAACACATTTGCATTCTTTTGTTTAATTTCACTTTTTATTATTGCTCAGTAATTTATTCAATGGAAATAACTTATCACTACAGTCTGTAGACTTCTCAAACTGAACATGCCCCAGGAATGACCTTAATTGTGACACATCCCTAGAAACAGGTGCTTCCAAAATTGCCTCAATCTTATTTTCTAAAGGTTTAATACCTCTTAGAGCAATTTTAAAACCCAAATCCGTTTGCAGGAATAAACATTTAGACTTTTACACTCTTAATCCTGTTGCCCTCAGTCTTTCAAACATCTCTTTTAACCTTTTTAAATGCAATAACATTTAGGAGACACTACTAAAATATCATTTAAATAAACAAAAACTTTTTTTATTCCTTTTAACAACAAATCTATCTATTATTCTTTGAAAAATTTCTACAGTAGGGGCAATACCGAAAGGAACCTCATTACAGCATACCCTACCAGGAAATGAAAATGAAAGACATAGAAAAGGAGCGTGTCTCCGCCCAAAAACACATAAAAAAGTTATGAAAAAAATGTCTAACCCTACTAAAAACATGTGTAAAAGCTATGGTAATGGTATGTCTTGCTCTTCCCCCGAAATGTACGTGAAAGTAAAGGCTAATGATGTTTTGTCCAAATCTGAAATGTGTGAGCAAGATCTTTTTGCACATCCGAGAAAGATAAGTTAAATGCGGGCCTTCCCCTTGACGTTCAGGCATTCGAAAGGACAAGCCGAAAAGGCGGGCTTTCTACATCCAAAGCTATTGTTGCAACATGAGCTGACCAGAAGCGTCAAGCCATTGCGCAACAGGGAAATGGAGCTTTTCATAATTTTCACTACACTTTCAGGTGCGGAAAGTCGTAATTTCGTGCAATGATAGACATATGTCATCTGGAGATTAACATGAAAACTTACAAATCCAATGATGACATTTTAGTTGCAGAATGCTTGTGAAAATCTTTCTTCAGCTTGTTTAAATGTATTGGTCTTATACGAAAATTAATTTTTAAATTAATGTCGTTCGGAGATTTTATTTAAAAATACTCCTTCTAAAAGCCCTTAACAGACAATTTATAGATACTAGAATCATTGTATTGGAAGCGCCTGCCTTCGGTTACTGCAGTGATGTAGAGAGAACAATTTGATGTCTTCAGTCAAATGCAAGTCAAATTGAGGTAAAAATGCAAAAAGAACAGGACGTTTTTGTGGTGGAACGGTTAATCACTATAAAGGCATTTGACAAGTTGTCAAAAATTTATGTATAAGCTTTATTTCTTGGTATAAATTTTTCTGAAAGCTCACCACACCATGCAAAAAGTAAACGGTGTATTTAAACTGGCATATTTGAAATCCTCCAGAAGTATTTTTGGCCTCTCCTAGTTTGACACCTTTAAGGAGTTCAGTATCCCCCGTATGCTGTATACAGTATTCAAAAATCAAAATTAAATAGTAACTTAACATGAACAATTCACTTGTTGTGAAATACTCCAAGAAGGCACATTAAAATATTACCAAGAGTATATAGAATATTCTATATACTCTTGATATTACTAGGTACCGTATTTTTCTTCCAAGGTTTTTCATTACACCTCAGTAGTTTTATTTACATCAGTTGAGAGAGGTAAAAACCAAAATGCGCTTTTGAAGTATCTTCCAAGGTTTACAATTTCCCTGAATATGTGTAATATTTGGTATTGTATTTGCAGTGCATGTTGTAACAATGTATGATAAAAATTTTATTAACTGTCTAAAATTAATTTCTTTTTTACAGCGTGCTGAAGGGATAAGGGCACGTGTAGATTGCTTAAAACAAGCAGACGTTTGACCTTTTTGATCTTTTCAAACTTCTAATGCAAGTTATGAATTCGATTTATCCGTAGGTTTTATATGGATTAAGCATCTTGGTTTGTAAAGATATCAGTTTGAAATAAACATGGATCAATGTTGTAATTAATTTGCAATTTTTTTTATTGAAATGCTTTTTAAAATCATATAATACAAAATTACTATTACACAACTATTTTCATTTTATGGTAAGTTGTTCATCAGGCAACATGTCAGTTTCTTTAAATTGATCTTTTTTGTCAGTAAAATTTTTTTCACTAGAAAGCTTTTGTATTCCACATAAATGTTCTTTACTGTGCACCTGAAACCAGTGTTCCACTGTAATATAAGAAATATGTTGATTATATGTTAATTTACAAGATATCCTACCCTAACAAAAAAGCTGCTACAAATTTTGTTGAAACAATATCTGCGTGTCAAAATCATCATTACAAAACATTGATTTTAAAAAGTATTTGATAATTTTGAACGATCTATCTATAGCTATTTATTTTGATATTTTCCAACAATTGACAAAGCTAAAAGAGTAAATAAAAACGCCAAACGTTTTGTCTAAAGCCTACTTCCAGTAGTGCGAATGCATTTGATCTAGTAGAGTATCAGAGGCAGTGATAAACTTCTAAATATATGTTTTGCTATTTTAATAAGTTTTAAATAATAATTTTCAATATTTTTTTTACATGAAAAATTGTATCATTCTTTGTCAGAAGTATGTTTTTTTTTAGCTAAGGATTTATTGTACCTTCTACTAAATACTATTGTGAATGAAACAAACCTCACAGCAGCTCTTTTGTATCTAGAGATTTCTTTCCAATAAATTCATTAGGTCATTGGTTTACGCACTTACTCTGACAGTGATCATTGCAGTAATATCTTAAATCCACCCAATGTTCGGCAACGCACCTTTAAAAGAAAAAGTCTGTTTTTGGTACTTAAACTATTCACTTTTTAAAAAATACCTTTTACATTTTCTAATGCTTTTATCAGGTTTATTTAAATCCAAAACCTTACAGCACTGTCGACAGGTAGTATTAATTTGTGCTAGAATTTCATCTTTCAAAACGACATCTTTACCTCCACTTTTACAGTTTTTCTTCTGTTTATATAGCTTTCGAAACCAAACTGACATTAAACCTGTAGTATTCAAATAAACCTGTTCCATTTCATTAG
The DNA here is from genome assembly GCA_034686365.1 of Pachymerium ferrugineum. Classification (NCBI taxonomy): domain Eukaryota; kingdom Metazoa; phylum Arthropoda; class Chilopoda; order Geophilomorpha; family Geophilidae; genus Pachymerium; species Pachymerium ferrugineum. The sequence continues at coordinate 7,331 of JAQGAS010002372.1, forward strand.
CTAACTTTCCATCACTCCAAATTTTTCCCATTTTCGGTACTTCATCTCTTTCGCTTATTTTTAACCTTCTATCATTTCTACTTTCTTTTAAACTATCCGCAATTTGCGTCATAACTCTTAGATAAGGTGTTAAGTAAACATATTCATCCATATTGACATTGTCTTCTTGATCGTCGGACTCGGTAGGGTTGTCTTTATATCCATACATCAGTTTTAATACCCATGGAACTTCTCTTAGTTTTACTCCAAGAAGTGTTGTCAAGTTATCTTCCCAGTATTCAACAAGATAAGTTTCTAATTCATCAGGCTGAAACCCAGTATTTAAATACTGATTAGGAATAATCCAGTAATTCTCAGTGTTTTCACTAGCTGATGGTGCAGACAACCATTTGTAAAATACTTCACACAGTGATGCACCAAAGGCCATTTCCATACATTCCTGCAACTAAACCAAGCGAAAAGTTTGACACTGTATAAGTATTTTTTGCAATGTTACTTTCTCTTATTTTACCTACCAGTTCACTAAAAAGTTGTTTTATGGTATTTTTTTGTATAGTATCTTTCTGAATCAGGGTGTCATGCCCTGTTAAATTCATTTTTTTTCAATGGGTTTACGAAAGACTATGAAACGATGACTTACTTCCATTATTTTGAAGGCATACTATAGCCTTTTCTAAACAAAATTTAATCGCATCATCAACGGATCCTAAAGTATTTATTTTTTAAAATAATAAAAAGACTAGTACAATATCATAGGTACCTTGCAAAAACTCCTTATGAATTTCTATCTTAATACTTGTCATTATGTCTGCCCATTTATCTTCAATCTAATTAAATTAAAATTGTTTCATTTGTAACGTAATATAATTTGAATTTTACCATGTTTAAGTCATTACAACCTGGGTCAAAACAAAACGTCAACCAAAACCGAAACCAAAAGGTTAAACCCTAAGAAAAATAAATGACCTAATTCATGAACACACGTTAAAATCAGAAATATTACTTGCTCTTTTATCATAGATTCAAATGTGTCTAACTGATTAAGGACAAAATTAGGCCCGCATCCATAACGAATTATTGAATCAAACGGTGTCACCCCTTCTTCTCTAGATAAATTTATATACTTCATTTTTGTTGGTTGTTGCCGCTTCAGCTTATTGAACAAGTTTTTATTCGTAAATTTAGATTTGACAAATAATTTTTTCTAGTTGTAGGCTTAACTGTTACACAAAATTTTATACCAAGTAACCGGTTTAAATCATCATGTGCTGCTGTCTATTGGTGTAATAAACAAGCTTTACGGGAAAGAATAAGCAATTCTTTTAAAAACCAAAGCTTATATCAAGAGAAATATAATATACATAGTTAATGCACAAATTTTATTTTACTTAAAAGTTCACAAATAAAAAATATGAACTAAGAATAAATTAAGTCAAGGGTCGATTTTTTCATATCGCTCTTATTAGGGTAACATACAATAATATAGAAGACTGCTGAATTCATAAGTGAGTCATATGTAAACCAAAAAAATTGCGCAATTGATGGCGGATTGATTATCAGAGACTGATCAACCTTCAACCTGACAAAATGTTGAGTTGACGAGATGAGATAGAGAGAGGGGATAAATGTAGTCGCTGAAAATCCTCACGGTGGAAGTTTTGTTTTTTATGCCTCCACTTGACTACAACAAGTATTGAGTCGTTTGTCCTTCAATCGAACATTAATAACGGAAAGAAGGCTTATTTTTTTACACGTAAGGTATGCGCACCAAGTGTCCATTGGAACTTAACCTAACCTGAAAGGCTTTTCCAAGTGTTAGCGAGATAAAATTAGTCAAATTTTGCCGACAAGGGCCCTGCGTTTCCTTATCTTTGACTATTATAAGTTATACAATACCACTTAAGAGAGTAAGTATACTTCAATCACATTCAGGCAAATTAATTCGATTAAACTTGTTAATGGATACACTATTATCACTTCAAACTGGTTAATCTGTCCAACTTTTCCGCCTAAAACGCTCGGGCTTCTTCACATCTCTTCCACTTGTTGTGCGTGTAGTTTGTGTTGTCCTATTACCTCGTTGACCTCGGATTTGACCTCTGGTTGGTTGAACTGCTCGCGTGGCAACAGTTTGACGATCAATTTCCCTACGGTGTCCATTTCTGCGCCTATAATAGTGTTCGGGGTTTCGTCTTTCCCTCCTAACACCCGCAAAAGGGCGGAGTAAAATTCTATTTCGCCAATATTGTCTTGGATTAGGACCGATTGTAACAACCTTGGCCTTCACCCAAATTTTCCCGTGTCTCATCATTACCACTTGGTTGATCATCAATTCTTCAAGTTCCCTTGTCTTTTCATCACAATACAGATGTCTATTCTGTTTCCTGGAATATAACCTCTGCATTAAAGTGTTACAATCATACAGTGGTTTTAATAACTCTGGCAAAACGGGGACTGCACCACGTAATCTTCTTCCCATTAACATTAACGATGGTGCTGGCAAACCATTTCTTGGAGTTATTCTATGTTCCAACAATGCTTCTTCTAAATCTCCTTCTTCATCCTTTGTTTTCTTTATTATGGCTTTCGTTGTTTGTATTATTCTTTCTGCCATTCCATTTTCTCTTATGTGTAGAGGACTAGATGTTACAACCTTACATCCTCTCTTTTCATGGAAAGTTTTGAACTTCTTCGAATTGAATGGTGGTCCATTATCAGAAATAACGTCTTCTGGATTCCCATATCTCCCACAAATTCTGCTTAACTCCGTAATTGACCGCTTCCACGTTTGTTGAAGTCATCTTTGCAACTTCAGGATACGTTGAAAAAACGTCAGCCACTACCAAATACTTTTCACGTTTCCACTCGCAAAAGTCCATCACTACCGTTTTCCATGGCCTCTCAGGAATTGGTGTATCTAATTCCTGTTGTTTCTGGTTGTTGTTTCTATATTTGGCGCACAGTTCCTACCATTTCTTCCACCTGTTTGTTCATTAATGGCCAGTAGACACTCTCTCTTGCTCTCTTTTTACAGGAAACAATTCCCTTTTGTCCTTTGTGTATTTGTTGCAAAACTTCTCTCCTTAACTTGTTTGGAACGATAATTCTCATTCCCCTACAAATCAATTCTTTTACAATATGCAATTCTTCACGGCAACTCCAATATAATGTTACTCTTTTGTCTACTTTGCATTTCTCATTTGGCCATCCACTTAATATGTAGTTCTTTAAACATTTCAATTCTTCATCTAGCTGAGTCTCCTTATCCAGTAGATTCAACCATTTGTCTGTTGTTTCCAATAGAGTATCTCTTTTTAAAGTCGGATTTCCATCATCCTCTTCACCTTCTTCCTTCTGAATTACGTTTAGACGAGGGTCACGTGATAAAGCATCTGGGCCTGCATCTTCTTTCCTGGCATGTATTTCAGTTCATATTTATACTGCAAAATTTTTATAATCATTGCTTGCAACCTCGGTGACACTCTATCTAAAGGTCTCTTTACTAGACTTACAATTAGTAAGGGTCAGTGGCGTACGCAGGGGGGGGGGGGGGTTTGGGGG
>JAQGAS010002373.1:0-10887 GCA_034686365.1 Pachymerium ferrugineum
TGAATCACCTGTCTGAAGACAGCTATTTTTGGTGTATATCGTCTCGTCGCCTGGTTTAACTCAAATATAATTCTCGTATGAACCATTTATAATACAGAACAACGTACAAACTAGTAATTTTAAATAAACCTCTGAAGATAAGCGAGTATAATAATGGAGCTTTTGTCCAGAAGAGGGGAAAAAATTCAAATTTATCGATTATTAGATTAGCAAACATTTCAAAAGAAAATTCAATTACGTTAATCGATTCTTGATTCAGTTTTTCAAATATAAGTAACAACATTATAGCAACAACACATTTTAAAAGAAAAATGTTTTCTTATTATTTTAAACCGTGCCTGCTTTTTTGTATTTTATTTTTAGTAGTTTACGTGTTTACCAATTTTGGTTAAGTGTCTTTTGGATTCAAATAATAAGATTGAATTGTCTCTAGAGATTCAACTAGATGATTTTTAATAATAGTCAATTGCTGGTTTAAGTTTTAAACTATGTGAAAAAAAAAGTTGTTGATGAAGTTAATGCTATATTTAATTCAACGTTTAAAAGCAATTTGTACGGTTGTCTATTATTGATCACTTGTTGTTTAATGTAACTAGAAATGTAATGCGTAATCTAGATTCTGACTTTTTTTAATTTTGTGATTTTTTAGTTCGCATATCATTTTACTTTCACTGGGTAAAGTCAATCAAAAAATAAGCTTAATTTTCCGTTGGCATCGGTCACAGTTGTTCACACTCAGCGACTTCGTGCATGCTCGCGGCAGAGAATAAAATGCCACCTGTAATTGGTTATAATTTTTATCACGTGATCAGAAAAATTTTCGGCGGTTTATTCTGTTTATTAAATAATTTGTGTTCTAGTCAATTAAAATCATACTGGAATTTTAAATGTTGAAATTATTTTCAAAATTTATTCATTTAATCACAAAAAAACGAAATCAAAAGTTATAAAATTAATGAAATACAAAACTTGTCACAAAAATAAACATTACAGCTACAAAACGCACATTTAACTTTTAAAAGTCTTCTTAAGTTTTCTATACGTTTCCATGAAAGGCTTTCGTCTCATCACGGATTTCACCTCATCTTTCTCAAAGGTCATTCGCATGATAAAGCAGTTCAACATTTTCTTCTCAGCAACTTCTCCCTTGCAAACGTACGTACAAGCTCTATTAATATCCTTCGCGTTAGGCTTTCCCGTAATATTCAACAACTCAAATGCCATCACGTAGTAGCTTTCCGCAACTCTATGGTCCTCTACTGCACATTTCTCAACAAACTTTTCGGCAGCGGTCAACAATCTCTCCATATCACCATTATTCCATGCCCTCAAACTCAACCATACTTGATACAACAGCTCAACATTGTTTGGAAATGATTTCAATGCCTCCTCCGCAACTTCAATCGCATACCCATAATTCTTTTTATCCATATGAATTCGCGAGAGAATTGTGGGGAAAATGGGTTCGTCAGGATACTTTATCATACTTTCTTCAACCATACCGATAGTTTCCTTACTACCCGCCAAAAACGTATAACAAATTCTAACGTGTCTATCTACTTGTTCATCCACGGTATTCTTCTGACAAACAGTGTTGTACAGCCCTTTAATTAGAGATGAAGCCACCAGGTTGTCTTCTTTATAATTGAAATCTTGCACGATCAAAGAACAACGTAAACTCATGGCCAACTCTTCAGCAAATTTTTCTGCTAACACTTTCAATTCTTGTATCAACGTAATTGCTGTTACAAAGTGGGTAACGGCAATCTTTAATTCTTGAGCGTATGTACAGCGGGCTTTCACGTAGGGTTCCAAATATTGAATATGAAAGTCGTAAGTATCGGGTGAATAGACAAATCTACCAGGTTTAATCATTGAAACAACAACATCAACTTCTTCCTCAACGCCACCAACTGCACCTAATTCTTCTTCTTCTTCTTCGGGTGCGTTCAATTTTTCTTTACCAGAAGGTGTTACCGACTTGTCTTCTTTTTCTTTTTTTTCTTTTTTACTAGAAGGTTTAACAGACTTGTCTTCTTTATCTTCTTTTTCTTTGGTCGGTGGTTGTTCTTTCGAAGCCAAAGCGATTTTCTCCAACTCCGTCGCAAGGGTATTTGCCATGATATTATCAACTTCAATAGTCCGATCTTGCTCAAAGTTAATAAATTTTTCCATAGTCTCGGCCATTTCGAAGACCAGTTTCCCTTCTTCATAACGTTCAAAAATGTTGCAAATGTCAGCATAGCGGAATTGAGCTTCTGGCCAGGCTGGGTTCAATTCAACGGAGTGAGTGATGTCAGCTAAAGCGAGGTGAAGGTACGCGTTCGATCGAGTTGTGTAGATCAATGAGACTTCAATATTTGTCAATTTCGGGATTTTCAAGCAATCGGTACAGCATTCGATTAATTCGTGGTATTTCTTCTCTTTAAGAAGTTGTCTCCATTTTTCAAATTCAACGTCTGGAATGGAGCTGGAGCCAGACCTGGAGAGTTTTCGTGCAGTATCCAAAGCGTCGCCAATGTTGGTAACTTTAAGGTTCTGTAAGTCTGTGGGGCTGTCCCCCAACATTTCAAGCGCATCTGAAATCGTCTTCCAAAGTTTTTCAAAATCTGGTTCGGATATAATGTGATTTTTGCATTCCTTCACGGTCGTTCTAGCTTCGTTTAAATTTCGGAGTTTATTCTTCTTTTTCTTATCCAAGTTGTGCTGGCCGAAGCTGTATTTTATCAGAATCGGGTAAAGAATGTCGTAGGACCAGAGAGAAACTTTTCCAGTTGATATCATTTCACGTTGTTTGGGGTTGAGTTCGGTTTTTAAATCTTTTGGAATTTTTGCGAGAAAATCTTCGCCATCTTGACACGTATCCTGCCATTTTTTGCTTTTGTGGGCTTCCCAGGTTTTACGGAACCAAGTTTGAAATGTGGTTGAGATTCGGGGAATTAATAGACAGTTTAAGCGAAGAAATCCTATTTTTTTCTTTGCTTCTTCGTCCTGAAAATAAATAATGAAATGACAATATTTTTACGAATAAATAAAATGGATTTTATTAGTTGTGTGAAATTTGAGATATAATTGAATTTTACTATTAATAGTCAATGGATTAACAATAAATTTAATGGAATAAAAGGTAGAATTTTATTCCGCATTTTAATTATTTTCGAGAAAATTTGAATTTTTAAATTGAGTAAAAAAGAGCTTAACGTCGCAAGCGAAAATTTGAATAAAAACTTACAATTGCCAGTGGTTCCTGTCTGTCTGCCGCGTCCTGCGTATCCATAGTTGTTTCCTAATGCAAGGCACGGTTCTCTGCCTGTTGAAATAAAATATTCTGTATCGGTGCGGAAAAAAATTTAGAATGAACCACCTGAAGTGCTGAAGAAAATTAACTAATGACTTTTAACACAACCTGGTGATTGCGGATGAAATTGGGTGACGTCACTCGAAAGATGTCGTATGCTAATTTCTTTAACACACAAATGCTTCTTTTTTTAACAAAAAAATTTTTTCTCTTAAGTTTTTTTTTTAATCTTGGCACCATTTTTATTAAAGTTATTTTGGTCCATTTTTAATAAAGGCAAAAAAAGCAATTAGGCACTAAGTAGGAAGTTTCCACAGTTATAATATGTTAATTTTAATCAAGTGTCCTAGTTATATCAATTTTAACTCATTGTATGACGTTATATCAATTTTAACTCATTGTATGACGTCATGTCAGTTAAAAACAGTATACAAGATGACGTCCTTTCATTGTACTGTATAGTTTATCAAACCCAATATCGCAATAATAAAAAAATACGTGCGCAACATGTGATATCAGAATCATAATAAAATGTCTGCAACTGAAAACCTATGGACGTTAGGTTGACAGCAAGAATTTTTTGCCGCTCAAATATCAACTGTGTTAAAATATACAGTCTCGCATCAATTTTAATTTATCTGCTAATTTGTTCTTACATCATTCGCGCTTGAGACTGAAAAAATTCCTCGCAAAAATTTCATCGAAAAAAATGAGTACAATTCCCAAATAAAACATGCCATAATAATTGGGGATCTTCACAAGTTTACTAAAGTTGACAATGAGAGAGAGAGAAGAAAAAAAAATCTTCAAGTACTGCAAAACATATATCTTTAAAATCACTTTATTATTCGAAATTTCTTTCCTACAGCTAATAAACCCACAAACTGTGATATTAATCTGTAGATACGAAGACTCTCGCTTGGTCATTTGTATATAGTTTATTACCTTACATTCTATAAACTAAAGTAATGGACAATAATAGATATTCTGAAATGACAAACATCACCTCAACCAACGACCTAAATATTAAGGTAACAGTGATGTTAATATTAGACAAATATAACCAATAGATTTAAACTAATTAAAAATATTCGCCCTATGATTGGTTAAAAAATTAAACTAAATGAATTCTATTGGTTCACGCCTTAAAACCTGTCATGTCATACTATATTGAAGTAATTGCATCTTATTTCGAGATCAAGCAGCTCTGCCCTTTCCACAATACAGAAGTTTAATATAAAGTTTTTCATTCTTAGCACCTACTTAAAACACTCCTCTGGGAATTGCGATTGTACCTATTCAAATGTGGCTCATTTTAATTTTGAAAATGTGAAATAACAATGAATTTGGTGCTGGATGGTAAGTTCAAAAGTCAATCAAACTTTAACTGAGTTTTAAGTTGCATCATCTTTTATATAGGTAATATTACGTATCACTGTCAATATTGACACCACACATTCTTGAACATGCCTAACTTTTCCATCAACGTCTCCTGACAATAACTGATATATACTTTTAACGTGACTTTTTTCCAATCCAAGGATTTACCAAGACCAAACCCAAACATGTCTGAGCCGTTTATGATTAATGGTTTCATTAATTTATTTGTAATGAGTGATAATCAGAAATATTCCCAGGTTGTGTCAAATGTAAAATCCAACGTTTGATTACTGTAGTTAAAAAGTAAAAATTTTTATATTAACCTTTAAGTGTATTTTGGTATACAACTTAAGTGCGAACAAAAGACACATATCTGTGCATTTTTACAAGCAACGCATAAATAACTTCGAATAAACTTAAGAGAGTTTGAAAAATTGAATTGTCTTTAGAAAACAATTTGTTTAAGGCCAGAAACGTCATTTCAGTCTCAGTAAGTTCTCTACGAAAAAATTGTCTGGGCAATTTCTTCTTGTTCCAATATCTTTTCTTCACTTGTTCTTTGTAACGAACCGCTGGAACTTGAAAGAGTTTCACTACATGTCGATTCATCTTGCTCCTGAAATACAGAGAAATTGTTTCTAGTAGTAGCAAAAACAATCGACGGAAATGCTATACATATGTAATTCCTGTTGAGTTATACTCATTTGAAATAGATTATCCCGTAATCATTAATCAATAACTTTTCTTCTATATTAAACATTAAGAGAGACTCGTAAATGCGTTTTTTCCAATGATAATTTATTATAATGAATTATTATCAATCGATTTACAATATTTAGTGCACAGTTTGATATAATTATTCAGTAAGATGAAATAGTCTGCACATTTTGAAAAGTAAAACGTAAATAATTTCGAATAAACTTAAGAGAGATATCCCCAAGAAAATGCCAATGCTTGTTGCCAACTCAGCAAGAAGTTGAGAAAAAGGAAAAATATAATACTCAGTTGAAACATCTTTGATCTGACTATGCAATGACAATCTTAAAGTTGACGAGTTAAAATAACTTTTACTCTCTTTTCTTTGCTCAATTTGATATAAAATTCCATTGCACATGCGCAGATTGCATTTTGGAAACTTGTCAATAGTATATTGAACGTCATTTGCCTCCGTTAATGACTGACAAAACTGAAGGCTTTCACTTTGTAAGTAAGGCACACTAAAGTAATAATAATAAACCTATTGCATACCTTAAATCACACGAAATGTACTTACCTGCAGTTAATAATATTTCGTTTTACTATCTTTCTCGCTTGTTTTTCAATACAATGTTTATACTGTTCCTCTGTCACGCAATTACTTAACTTATTGCTCTACAAACGAGAGAGGATAAAATGACAATTCCCAAAATTTTATATTTTAATTCACATCAATCACCTCATGAATCGATAATGATAAATCGATTATTTTCTTACGACCTAATGGACGAGACTTTAAGTTGAGTGTGTTGAATACTCCAGTGCCTGAGAAGGCAAACTAAAAAAATAAAAATCAGTAATCAAAATACAGATAGATACACTTAAAAAAATTTTACTCTTGAATTTATCGATGCCTCCCTAAAAGTACCCCATGGTAATACTCTAAGATACAACGTATTCATATCTTCGTAGTGATATGAATCTACTGTTAAAAAATTAAAAACTTTTTTTAAGGAAAAGTATTGAAACCTGAACTTTATTGACATACCCGGATTGACGACAAGGCATCTCCCCAAATGTGTATCTAAACTGTATATCTCTTTAAGCTTGATATAGTCCTGTATGAAAAGAAAAAAAAAATAATATTCTGTTAAAGCTAATACTCGGTTACCTTATTTACATTAACTAAAATAACATAATGGTCTAACCACAAGTCCATTAAAGTTACGTTCATTATTTTCATTCCAAATTCATTAAACTCTTCATTATCCTCGCATTTCGCCTGAGCCTGACAGCGGTCAGATAAAGGTAACCCAAAGTCGTAAAAGAATGAGTCATAAGTAGGACAAAAAGCAATACTTGGGAATTTGAATTCGTCAATATCTTCGAGAGTTATTTTACGTGCAGTGGGATAGTCAAAGTATCGTTGAAGCGAAAGAGTTACTTGCCAAATACAAATACCGCAGGATGTTAAAACCGCAACTGCCCAAAAGAGAGTTTGAAAATTTGAATTGTTTTTAGAAAACAATTTGTTTAGTGCCAGAAAAGTAATTTCATTCTCGGTAATTTTTCTGCGTAAAAATTTCTTCTTGCTACCGTATTTTTTCATCCTTGATTTCTTCACCTGTTTTTTGATGTCAGTTTCACCAAGACGATCTGCTGGAACATGAAAGAGTTTCATTACGTGTCGATTCATGTTGATCCTGAAATATGGAGAAATTGTTTTTAGTAGTTGAAGTGACCACGGAAATGTTAAAGTAATTTCTGTTGAGTTATAGTCATGTGAAATAAATTATCTCTCAATTATTAATCAATAGTTTTTTTCTGTAAATGAACCATTAACAGAGAATTGTTATTGTCTGTTACTCTCCAATTTATTATGATGAACAACATTATTATCAATCGATTTACAGTATTCAGTAGTTTGATGTAATTAATAGTTATTCAGTGAAATGAAAATAGTTTGCACATTTTTGAAAGCAAAGCGTAAATAATCTCAAATAAACTTAGAAGAGATATTCCCAGAAAAATACCTAAGTATGTTGCCAAATCAGCTAGGAGCTGGGAAACTGAATAGTTATAATTCTCTTTTATTATTTCTTTGAATGGGCTGTGTAGTGATAAAACTAAAGTTGAGTAATCATTCTGATAGACCCATTTTTTTTCTGTTTCTAATTCAATCTCATAATTGATTCTTTTGCACAAGCGCAGATTACAATTTGGTTGTTGATGGATAATATTCTGCAGTCGCCATGTTTCTCCTAGGGATTGACACAGTTGAAGGTTTTCATTGTGCAAGTAGGGCACACTGAACAAAAACTTTCAGTAAAGTTATTCAAAAATTTGAAACTTATTTTTACTTACCTGCAATTTATTTCATCATTTTGCATCGTCTTATTTGGTAGTTCTTTAAGGCACTGCAAATACTCCTCCTTTGACACACAATTCCTAATCTTGTAATGCTAAAAAAAAAAATTGAAATTTCAAAGTTTTTATTCAGAGTTTCTTCTTACATACCTCACGGATTGACCAAGTTATCATCATCTGACTTCGACAAGTTAAAAAACGTGATTGCAGATTGAATTTGTTGAATTCTTCGAAAAGTGTAAGAGCGAACTGTTACGACAGGATAAGTTTAAATGAAATTACCACACTGTATAATTAATTTCTAACATTACCATTATGTCAACTTCGAGATTGTTGAAAGAATTCCATGACTGCATTTCAATCAATAAAGGGCTTTTTATCTTCTCGTAGTTAAATGTATTTTCTGTTATACAAAATCAAAATTTGTTAAAATCTACTTTTAAATTTTGCTCAATTTCTTACCTGATTTGATAATAGCACATCTCCCCAAATGCGTGTCCGTGTCTGCTGTTTGTACTTCTCCAATATTAAGCTGAAATAAGAATTTTATTTTTGTAATTGAGATTTCCACTTGTTTTCAAAGTGTATTTACATTGTCATAGATAACATTAACATTATGGTCAAACCATAAATCCTTTAAAGAAACGTTTAGTATTGCCATTCCATGCATTTCTCTTTCACTCTTATTCAACTTCTGACACTTCGAATGAACTGTACATCGTTGCTCAAACGGGTTTAGAAAATAATAAAAAAACGAATCATCATTAGGACAAATTACAATACTTGGGAATTTGAATTCAGTTATATCTTCAATTGATACTTTAACTGACGTTGAATAATCAAAGTAACGTTCAAGTGAAAGAAACACTTGCCATACACAAACTGCGCATGACGTTAGAATTGCAAATGTCCAAAACATAGTTTGAAAAATTGTGTTGGTTGAACGGAACTTATTAAGTGCAAGAAATGTTATTTCATGATCGGAATTTTTTCCGCACAAAAATCTTCTCGGCTGTAATTGTCTTGCTGGGTTTCTGACATTTACCGGACTTACAACAGTGATGCGCGTGGGTTTCACAACTCGTCGATTCATGGTCACCACTTTGATTGTTCCTAAAATGTGACTGGAATAAAAATCCATTAAATACTCTTAATAGCTATAAAAGTTTTCTGTTTACATTGAAAAGTAATTTCTTTATAGTAGTTATAACCATAAGAAATAAATTGTTTTGGAATTATTTATCAATATTGTGTTTTCCTATTCACCAATGATTAGATTGTCACTTTTGATTCAATTAACGAGTAATGTTTGACGTCCACAAAATGCATTTGGAATATTTTATTGTATTATTAATGCATTCTAAATGTTAGCTTATTAAAATACTAATAATACTTTTAAAGAATTGTAATTTTGAACTCACAAACTTTGTACTGAGAAAATTACTGGTCTGAAATATGTCACTGAAATTAGTTGTGTTGAATATTCGTATTAACTTTCAATTACATGTAACATGTTTAGTCACTTGGGCAATTTTGTTTGTGCACTTGATAAGTTTATCGATCGCAACAGGTGCTTTAAAAAAACCTTGTAAAGCTATAAATTCTGCTAAAATTACAAGTTTATGGCTGATTTTATTAGAGTGAGGGCTAATCATCGACTGCCAACCGGACGTCGGAAGTAGTTAAAACATCGTTGATAGCAATTTATCCAAGTTTAGTATTCAGTCATTTTGATGTTTTTTCTCAAAAGCTGACAAAGTCTGTTAATAAATTAGTTTAGTTGTGGATATAACATTTAACTATTTATTGCAGAAATTTGCTTAAGTGTGATGTGCATACAATCAAATAGGAGCCTGTTTAGGCTAACATATCAACCACTCGACATATGAATTTGTAAATTGGCATTACGCATTGAAATATTTAGTAGTGTCCCGTGATCACATTTATTAGCAAGCCATGACCTTAAAAAATCTCAATAAAAATAAATTCAAATACACTCACCACAAGAGAGATAACCAGGAATATACCAATGTTGTTGCCATCAGCAAGCAGTTGAGATAATGGATTGATTCTTGAATATGAAATGTGAGATATCTCTATCTCTTGCTTTGCTTGCTCAATCTGGTAACTAACTCTTTCGCATGCGCGTAGATTGCATTATGGTGATTTTTTATATACACAAAATCACCATGTTATATAGCATTCTCTGGTAGCTACCAATCGCAACAATCAGGGGGAAAATGACCGTCCGCTTCTGGTGGTTTTGTTTACAAGAATAACACTCACACAAAAGTAAAGTTCAAGAGATGAAAACACAATATTTTTTTTATAATTTATATAAAGCATCAAATTTCCAATCCTTTCTTAACAACTACTTTATACTACTACAGAGAGCATTTACGCGGTTTGTCTATACTGAAGAGCCACTATATCAAATGAAAAATAACGTTAAAAACTTAGTTGAATTCGGAATATTATTGTGACGTAATTGTAGGTTTAAATCTGCCGGTTGCAAGCAGCAATACTCTAATTGGCTGAAGACACGAAGGCTCCGCCCTTCGAGTCATGTGGCTACGTCAGTCTATCTGTGCAATTTTAGCCGTTTTGTGAACCCCGTAGAACGCTCATTATCTCTTACCAGCGAGCGATGCGGCCACATCAGCAAGGCGGATCTCTTGGGCTCGCTGTCCTCTTTATTTAACGACTGAATGCCAGGAAACTACACAAGAAGATGTACGTCGTACGGTGCAATATTCTAAAGCGATCTACGGCGTCGATCGAAGTCGGTGCGAGGAAACGAGTAAATTTAAAAGAAAAACTAACATCATCAATGTAAGAGGATCGGTATAAAGAGGATGCAGCCACATCATGAAAACGTATGTTGCTCTATCGAAATAGTTATTTTCAAATTTTCCTAATTAGCTTTATTTCGTTTCAGCGTTAAAATGTTCCTCAAATGTTACTCTTGCTCAAACCCAAGGTCAACGTGGCCATACTTGCCAGCTCTACACAAACAACAACTTGACCGCCATTTTGAGACGAAATACAAATCAACATTATTAGGGTATGGCCATGCTGAGTTTTTGATTCCGATTGATTTGAATTCTTGAGTTTTTTGTTTTGGGCATTGTTGATGTTCATTCTTT